>MU151171.1:0-17495 GCA_015584085.1 Macrolepiota fuliginosa MF-IS2 | reverse complement strand
GCACGCACCTAACCCAGATGCCAGTCCCTTTTAAGTAACAGTTATGCCAAGGTCACGAAAAGTTTATCACGTGACTCACCATCACCAAGAAAGCAAGGAAGATCCCTACCTGTCGAGAAGAGCCCCATAGAGCATATGCTCGAAGGACGAAAGGGACTGTGTATGAGGGGCCCGGGTGTCTGAGTGAAACAATTATTGTATATTGCCCCTCAAGACTCACGTTCAGAAATCACAAAGATAGAAATTAAGAACCCTTTTGGACCAAAATAAATAAAATCCTTTGTGGTTGTAAGGAACACGGCTTACACACGGAAACATGCCAGACCCCGAAGCTATAGAGCTGAAGATGGATGGTAGGCTGTCGCAGATTTTAGTCAGACCTTAGTATGCGTGCTACTCCTGGAATAGGAGTTGCGGGACACACTGTGAATGCCGCTGTGAGTCCAATTAGCTAAGTAACTTAAGTCTGGTGGGATGAACGTACGCACAGGATAATGATAACGAAATAGCAAGGAGAGAAGTATATCAACACCATAAGTATATAACATCAATCCAAAGCCATTTCCCCCCCCATATATTTCGAATCTATAGCAGAATATTCAAGTTAGTGACGGGCCAGCATAGATATGCTGTTTGGGCGACCAACTTCTCGCGGTAATACGCTAGTCCACCCGTAGATTGAGATAGATAGAAGAGCAACTGAGCAGATTCATTGTTAGAAGACCGATGAAACTTGTTCATAAAGGAGCTTTGAGTCACGAGAAGTGCACTACAGAAGATGTCCTTAGTGCTTCAAGGTTAGACACCACGACACGCAAGATGGGTCGAGCGTACATTTTCGATACGAAAGAGCTGCAATGGTTCGGTGGACACTGAAGTGGGAGATGAAGGGAGCATGACAGTACCGGAAGACCTGGAAAATATTGCGCGGCTGAGCGGGGAGTCGGAGTATGTCACATATATATGTATGCCGAGCCTCTGCATCACCACCTTTTTTACTACGACATTCTGTGATAGATTGAACGAGGTGGCACTGTAAGTATTATTTATGAACATAGCAAGCTGGTTTACCACCCTTCATTAATTATCAATCTTCACTGGCTCAATCAACTGTGAGGCTTCAAAAAAATTTAATGATCATCAGATTTGCAGTGTCTGTGGTCAAGCTCTGGAGTGCGGTGCACCACACCTTCTAAACATGATCCAATATGGGGTCCGGGTTCTAGCATTGGGAATCATCAGATGCGCGCGCGTGTGTGTGCACCTCGTCGATTCACATAGTATAACTCCAATCGTTGAACATTGAAGTCCCTGGCAACAAATCACAATCATCGACAGTCCATTTTTGGGGTCTACGTATCACACATCCGGAAAACTCAAGCAAAACAATACCGAACCTATAAGTCAAGCTGAGGAAACAATGGCTATAGCTGCTCAGAGTTGCTGCTGACCAAAATCGACGCTACCGCCAGTCCAGCTGGCCCTTTGGAGTAAACCATGACAAATACGACAGTGATGATTAGTATCCACCGACTTGGCCTCCGATAACTGTAAGTGCGTAGACCATTCCCTGGCAAACAAAGTACGATATCGGGATCAGTTGAACTGCTATCCCCTCGGCGATCAATTTGCTTGCACCCATCACGATAGATAAGAAGATGGCTGCCCATCGCGAAGCACCCCATAGAGCGTATGCGTGGGGGGTGGAAAAAAGCTAATGAGAGGCTATGCCGGAAATCTTTTTTGGGAAGCCTTACATCCCGCGGCAGATGCACCAATGATGGAGGGCTCTAAATTCAAGTTATCCGTATCCGAATGATGGTATCAATATGAAGGCCATGAAGACCTACACAACGTGGCATGGGGGTCTGCGGCACCATAAGAAGCTTCCTGCCGAATATTTCTTGTCTTGGAATGCTCTCCAAAAACCCTCTTGGTTCACTAGAAGAAAAAAGAAAAAAAGCTGCATGATAGGTCATCATTTTATCTAGTTACAGAAATGCCCACCGAATAATTATAACCTAGTAGACAAGAGGGGGTGTAACGGCTGACGTAGTAGACAATTTTAATAAAAACCCATTTTTCCCAGCCAAACATTTGAATTATTCCGAAATCACGTTAGGTTGTACGCTGATTATACGAGAAGTATGCAAGTTATGAGTGGACTTCTTGCGGTAAAAAGTGAATATATTCACAGAAACCTAAGACCGAAAGAGCAACTGCCCGGCCCCGGACTCAGATGTCACTATGTCATCGCTTCGGTGTCGTTAGGTGCTTATGAGAAGCATGCTGTCCAACCCATTTTGATGGTTCAGCACACACAGGAGAAGAGGGGACGTACGCCACATAAAGCTGGCTGAGAAAGTCAATCGATATCTCAACCGGAGCATCCAAATAGAGGGTTCCGGTTGAGTTGTACAAGACTGCAAGAATTATAAGCCTCACAGCTCAAGGCGATCCTAAACCATGACACATAGGTATACGGTCTGATTAATTTTGAGACTTAAGAATCAGATATATCTATGAATCGTGCATCATGATTGACGTAACACCACACTGAACTTCAATCTACTATTGATTGATGCCGGGGTTTGACTCGACAACTTGGGGTGAGCATGTGGGATTACTTTGGAAAAAATCTAGCGAGTATGATAGTAGTGGTGATGGCAGATGCCCCGAGTAGTGAGCGAGCGCTGTTGCTGAGCGCCGATCTCCCGCAATGAATCTGACGGGTGTAGTGGCAGTATGTGGCTCGGTATGCGCCTCATCAGATATCTGCGTATCAACATCGCAATAGCGGACTCAGAAATTACTTTCGAACTACTGATGTGGCTATGCCGCCATATTTGGGGCGAAAATTTGTGGTGGGACTCTGGGATAAAAGCTTGATTATCTCCCAGCCCCTCCAAATAGCTGCTTCGGTACCCTCCGTCCTAATCTAAGTGTCTTGTGTCAGTGTGCTTGTCGTTCCGAGCGAAAGTTGATGAGGTTATATGTTTATTGCGCCCGCAATCTAGGGGAGGCTAGCGCCCCCCTCCGATTCTGTTGGTAGCGAGCGGCAGGTCGACATGGATCATGTTAATTGAACGTTAGTTGGCGCGATACACCCGACTGGCAACTGCCTGCCATCCTTCTACCACACTGACTTCCCAGGTGAGCGTCACGTTCACAGTCTCCATACTCCCAAGGTCTGAAATGACCCAGTTAATCTGACCATCCTGTCCCAACGCACCAACCTGGACGTCCTCAGCATCAGCTCCGTCCCATTGCGCAAGGATAAGCGGTTTGTCCGAGACTTTTGTCGGGGCAGGGAGGCCTTTGACTTTCTTGTCGTCTTTCGGGGGAGTGTTGCCACTGCCGACTGAACCGCCTGTGATGCTTCCTGTACCAGTACCACTTGAAATTGTGCGTTGTATGGATTGGGCGATGCCCGGACTGGGCAGAACAAGCTCGGGAGTTTTGAGTTTGACTGTGATGCGTGCGTCTTTGGATACGGGGATCCCGTCGATAACTTTGAGTAGACTGATTGGAACGAGTCTCGTATTTTGGATCGTGATTCGCTGTGTGGATATTGTGGTCGCAGTCTTGGTGATCAGTCCGGATTGAGAAGACTTTTCGACGCAGGGATGGTATGTAATGCGGAGAGTGGGATCAATGCTATGACCACATGGATAAGGTAATCAATGAAAGAACAATTATGAGCATACCCAAGTGAGAATTTGAAGGTTTCTTGCGGGTTCCTCGTACTTAAGAATGAGGTAGAATTGAATGCCCCGTCTACGTAGATGTTCACTCCTCCGTTGAGCAGGATGAAGTCACTGGTATTCTTGATTTGAGCCTACAACGGGGTTCGTCAGATGATTAGTCGTATTGCAATAGGGAGGAGTTCAACTCGCCTGGAGATGCGCTTGAGTGCCTACTTTTGGGATTGTCAACCACGAAAGCACAGCGTCTAGCTCGAGCTCCGCAATGGTGATGTTATGCCTGTTGCTATCAGATGGTATAGTCACCAATCCAGGAATCTTGTACGTCGTGCTCACTGCACCCTTATTATAAACGATTGCGACGGGTTTAGCCAGACCACCCGGAGGGGGCGGGGGTAGTTCGCCATCATCGAATAAACCAAAACCCATATCACCATCCGACTCTTCTTGTTCTTCTTCCAGCCCTTCCATTCTGCGCTTTCTAATACCGGTCCCGAATGTAGAGATCCGTCTTTTCTTTTCTATGTCTTTGGGCTTTTCCTTGGCTTCGAGCCTCTCAATATAGAGCGCCGGCAGGTTAACGTTGGTGGTGGGTGTATTGGTTTCGAGGAGTATCGGAACGTCGATCCAGTTCTAAAAAGAACATTGAGTGGAGTCTTAGCGGGAGACACAAACACAACCATACCTCTCCCGTACCCTGCGTGACCTTGGCTTGGTAGATCAATTTAACAGGGTTGTCATTAGTTTGGGTGTTGGCTCTGAGGTCATACGCTGCATCCCATGTAGCGTTTAGGACGACTATGGATAGAATCAGCACAAGAAGGCCAAAGTGGAAAGGGCCTGTAGACCAAACTTACAATACTTCAGAACTAATACTACTTCTCCGGCTTGATCTGCGAACACTCCAATTTCGACCTGGTTGCGCAAATTGTGGTTGAAAGGGGGGTTTAACCTCGCCTTTTCCTGATCTATCTCTTTCTTGGTTGCGCCCAACTCCTTTTTGAGGCGAGCTATCTTCGTGTCTAGACGTTCCAAGTTCTCCTCGCTGGCCTGAATGATCCCACTCAGCTTGTCTGCACCGACATGTTGCGCATCCAGCGTTTCGAGGTATTTGTACACCGCATCACGATTACGTGTGCACCTGTCGATGGCGGCTTCGATCTCTCCTTGCTTTTCTTGGATATTCTCAATGATAGGCGAGGCGTTGGCTGTTGGGGGTTGTCCATTCATGGAAATCGTGACGCCCTGGATGGTACCAGCACCTCTTCCTTCCACTCTGCATCATAAGAATGAAATGGTTTTGTGATGAAGATATAGCCACACACACACACCTTAGAGTCGCCGCATCGAGTGAAGAGGAAAGGTGGAGAATTGTGATTTTGTTCTGTCCAGTCTCAACGGAGAATTTGACCTCCCTCGTCACCTCTGCGCGGCCAGTGTAGACGGTAACACCAGTGACTTTGCTTTCTTTCTCTGCGGAAATTTCGATGGCGTTCACGGATGCGCGGAACGTTGGTGGAGGCTGGGAGTCACTATTAGTTTGTGCCATTTTTTCCGCGTCTAAGGTGTGACAAAGGAGGGGTCTGGGGTCTAGAATCTAAGGCCTTGTTTATTCCCTATTCTTATAGGCTGCCTTTGATGTAGTTGCCAGGGGTACTTGCTTCCATGAGGGGGAAGTCCCGGTTGATGGAGATGTTGATTAATCAAGAGTCATTGTTTGAAGGGTTTTGACTCATATATTTATGATGTTTGTCGGGTCCGCGTCTATGTTTCGAAGTCAGTATGTGCCTGGATGCATGTGAGAGAATGCCAAATGATAGCCAGCCGAAAATAACAAGGATTTGTGCCACGTGATTGACAGGCGCTCCCTTGGCGTCAAGATGAATGCCAGGCTCAACGTTTCTCTTCTGCCACAATCTCTCGCGCTAGCATTGGGTGCACATTCCCTGCTGGTGAGTAAATATCTTCAATTATGTCTATTGCAATGTTCTCATCCTTGTATTTACCGTTCACTGTTGCTGTCGTTTCGTTCGCTGCAACTTACCCCGGTTGTCCACTACCCTTGGCCGTTTCGCAAATGTTGACCTTGGTGTCCAGAGGCTCAAGCTCGGATTGAAAGCACCTTGTTCTCGCGGGTAACACTAGGCCCAGTTCCGAAAACCTAATTCAGCGTCGCGAGCTTGGAGACCCTTAGGGGCCTGAAAGGCAAGCTGTGAATACTTCACGGCCCACAAACGCGAGCACGGACACTACCGGTCTGGCTTCAGAGCCTAGGAATTTGAGGAGGAGGAGAGGCAACTCGGTGTCCGCGCCCTCGACGGATATTGGGCTTCAGGACCAGGTTCAAGCACAGGGGTCCGTTACGCAACCAGTGCACTCCTCACAGAGTATCGTTGCTGTTGCTTCTTCTTTCAGGCGTCGCGTGGTGTTACCTGATAGTGACGCACGTTCCCGAGCTGGGCCTTCGCAGGGGGCGGATTTAACGAGCGGTCTTTCTGCTTCGTCTTCGAACCTGTATCAACACCATTCAAGGGAATTTTTGACCCCCACGTTTTTGGACCACGCGGAGCGGGATCACCGGCATTATCGGCACAACGTGGAAGCAAGTGAAGGCGAGATCGAGCGAAGGCGTGTACCAAAGAAGAGCGCCTCGTCTCCTGTGCTGTCTACATCTGCTGGTCCGAATCCCCCGGCTTTTGAAGCAACTGCGAGTTCCAGGAGTTCGCGGTCGAATAGTACCAGCGCATCCCCAGAACCGCCGCCGTATACAACCCTTCCACCACCTATGATGCCTATGGCCATGCCGATACCTGTGCCTATGCCTGTGCCTATTGTGATGTCGAATCCAGGCTCGGGGCGCCCGAGTAGACAGAATTCGGACTCGGAAGAGGATATCCAAGATGGTGCGATTTTTACCTCACGGATGGAATCTAGTGTTGATTCTGGTGAAGGAGTCTCGAATTCAAGTTCGAGGTATGCGCATGTGACGAATCATCCGCCGCCGCCACCGCCACCACCCCGGGCAGGTTCTCCACATTCGCGGTCGTATCCTCCTTCAATACATTCGCATTCGCAGCCACATGTCCACGCGCATCCATCGCATGTTCCGTATCCGGGAATGACCAAACCAAAAACGGGGAGTAATGCAAGTTTGAGGCATAGGATTTTCGCGGTTGCTAGTGGGATTTCGTTGAAGCGGGGCGAAGGTAGAGAGGGAGTAGATGGAGGTGGAACGGGGACGGAGACGGAAGGCGAAAGTGAGTGGGAAAGAGAGGGGAATGTTATTTGTACGACGCCTGGGATGGTGTGTGCTGGTGAGACAGAGACAGAGACTGACGAGCCCGTACGTGTCCTTTAATCTTCACCTACTTCACCTTGTTGATGCGTGGTCCCAGTCTCGACACCTACCAACTGCGCGTGTATTCCGAGCATCATCACGACTGGCAAATTCCCTTTCATTTTCGCAACCGAGTTCTTTTACGGTACTGCCATGGCAGTGGCTGTTGTTCGAATTTTCAAGGCTCCTGGCTATTGTTCCTGCCTCGCTAGGGTTTATATGGTGCCTTTGGCAGATATATGCGTATGTGCCCGAGTTGGGCCCACGTGTGGCGGGACCGGGGAGACCACCGCCTGATCGAATTGATTATATGATTGCTTCCTTTTGGGTGTGTTAAATCGCAATGATGCACTTCGCCATGCTCACTAGTCCCCAGGCCCTCCTTACGGCACACCAATGTCTTTCACTGACAACTGGTCTATTGACGCGGTGGAGACACTACTACGCACCCCTATCTACTCTCGTTCGACTACTCGCGCTCCAAGGCATCTGTTGGCCTGCTACGCATCTGACGGTGAACATTCTCGAAGTTGCCAAACGTCCCGCAGTTGTGTGGGCAGTCATTGGCACGACGACGTGCATGAGTCGTAGTATTCAGATCTGGGTCGTCAGCAATCTCCCTACCAACTCTGCGTCATCTCAAGGGCTCTCCGGTGGAGCAGCAGATGCACGAGAACGAGAAAGACGGAGAGGACTGGAAGGGGAAGGTGGAAAGGGTGGGACTCGGGGGTACGGATACATCTACTGGAAAAAGTGGAACAAGTGGCGGCGGCGACGGAGATGGGACTGGAGGGAGATGTCGATCAAGTGTGTGTTGCCCGCTGGAGTGCTTTACTTCGTCATGGCGTGGGCCAGCGAGATCCGGCAAGAACTTGGAGGATGCTGATACTCTAATTTATGACGTAGCCATGCCTTATATGAACATCTATCCTAATCCGGAGACTCCATGGCGTCACACCCTCCACTCTCCTCCCAGTATTTATGCCAGACATTCCTCGGTTTCTCTTCCACATTCTTTCAAATGGATAAGTCATCTTCAATCCTCGCTGCCCTCGATGCTGGCAAGCTGCCTTCCACCCAGCAGTTTGACCGTTTCTTCACTTGGCTCAGCGATGTTGGCATCGCCAATATTGAGCCTTCCGCCCAGGGAGAGCTCAGTGGTCAAGGCCGTATTCTTGCAAATGATTTTCGCCGTATGTTAGACGCATACAAACAGTTTTTAGACAACAAAAACCGTACGTACCTTATTTTCTGACAGAAATTCATTTCATTGATAGTTTGCCGCAGAGGATAATATCCTCCAACAATCAATCTGGCACCTCGAGCAGGGCGACCTCACCCCCACCGAAGAAGCCAAGGAAGAACATAATCAAGCACTGAAGGAGCTCCATTCGCTACAACGTTCCATCCGCACCGTCGTGCAAGTTGCCTATCATCAGGTCACAACTGAGGGTGTTCAGCTCTTCAGCGATTTTGCGTCCGTAACCCGACTTATGCTCGCTGACGCTGCGGAGCTGGTGGAGACTCAGGCTGGCAAAGCCAAGGAATCCTTACGTCATGTGGAACAAGACGTCCAAGAAGGCAAGAGGGATGCTTTCGGAAGAGACAAAGGACGCTTGCAGGCTGAACGAGGCGATAAGAAGATTGCTTGGGAACATGGGATGGAGACTGTGAAAGAGACGGGCTCCATGCTGATTGGTGCTGGACAGACTGTCAGTGAAGCTGTCGAAGACAAGGCGGAGCGTACGACCAATCGCTTGCAGAACGCATTCTATGCGGTGAGTTTCGTCGCCTTAAATATTTGATAATTATCTGACTTGTTACTTCCAGACATGCGACCGTGCGCAGTCAGATCCTGCGTATTGTCATGCTCTTGATACGATTTTCACTATTCTTCAGAAACGTCTGGACAAGGGTCTGGAGACCATTTCCGATCCCGATTTTACACTCGCAGAATTCATAGCCGACCCTACTCCTGAGCAACACGTTCCAAAAGCTCTCGAGGGTCTCAAGACGTTCTTCGAGCGCATTTCGGGCGTGGACTTCAATTCTCTGATCTCTAGCTTCCGTTCGATAATCGCCATCATTGTTAATGATAAGGACCTGAAGTCTTGGTTCTATGAATGTCTCGGCGAGGTTCGACGTGGCCTTTCTGAGGCAGGTTACGCCCGCAGCGACTCTGCCGCCGAGAAGCGTAGGCAGTTGCAGGCGCGCTGGAGGTCTCTGCTTGCTAGAGACGATCGATGGAAGGCGACGGTGGACGATTTTAAACAAGAGTTCAACAAGGTCGAAGCAGGTTTCTCGCATGATAAGGATCTTATCCGTATCAAGAAGGCTCACGAGCGTTTCAATGGTGATGTTGAGCGAGGCCTTGTTGAGGTCGGTCACGAAGCAGAGACGGGTTTGCAGGCGGCTATCGAGCAGGTTACTTGGTTCTGGCAGGATCTGTTCAAGGTCTATCTCCCACGTGTCATGTCGAAGATGAAGCATATGCCTATTCCACGGTGCGTCGCTATATGCTTGTTATGATCCATGTTTATTGATTGTGGTACAGGATTGAGTACAAGGACCAAGAAATCGAATTCGTCTTGGAGAACCTCGACGTCTCTTCGTTCCACATGCTCCCGTCTCACGTCTACATTCGCAATATTACCGACGTCGACATTCAAACTTCCGCCGAACCCGCTGAGCCCTCCCAGACCGCTATGGGTGCCCTCACCCATATTCGTGCTCAGGCTGTCCAACTTACGCTTAACGACGTCTCCTTCTGGTATAAAGACAAGTCCCTCGCCATGGGCCCCAGCGAATTCACTGGACTCCTCCATTTCAATCTCCCCGAAAAGGGACTTGACCTCGACCTCAAACTGCGCCTTATTCCCGCAACCGTCAAGGGATCTCATTCGCGCGAAAATCTCAAACACTTCAACGTAATCGAGAAAGTCGAAGTTAGCCTCGCCGAGGATATCGGACTGGAGGTCAAAGACAGCAATCATGCCATCTTTGTCACGCTGTTCAAGCCTCTCATGGTTACGCGTGTGCGTGAAGCGCTGGAGAGAACGTTGACGGAGCAGATACGGGCAGCTGTCGAGTGGGCCGACGGTGTGGCATTTGATGTTGGGAAGAGGAAGGAAGTGTTTCAGGACACGGGCCTCGGGGGTGGTGGATCGTTGATGGCTGCTATCTGGAGTGAGGCTGGCAGGCTTAGGAGAGAGGGTCGCGAGAAGGGAGAATTGGGCATTCACGCCACCGGCACTGGAGTCGTCGTTGAACAACAGCTTTACTCGAAGACTGGGCACGGAATTGGAAAGACCGAGTTTGCGATGGGCGCTGAGCCGCAAATTCTGAGTGGCGATAAACATGGGCCGCTTGGTACTGCTTCGACGCCCCTCTCAACTCGTCTAGACGATATGGCTCAGGAGGCGGGTCTCCCCCCTGTTGAGGCAGGTGTAGCGCAGGCGAGAGACGTTGCTGGTGAAGCCAAGAAAAAGGTCAAGGGTGCCATGAAAGAAGGAAGGGGTCGGATTACGAGCTTCAAGAAGAGCGTGGAGGACAAAGCTGCACTCGAGAAGCAGAGGTCGGGATGGCAGAGTGCGGCGTTCGATTTCTGATTGGGGAGCTACCTGCTTTTCTTCATTTCTTTGTGTAAACCTATAACCCAGCGGTCGTTGTATACGGTTATAAATTAATGCCATGTTATGACGCTCCCGATGCTCCAAGTGAACGCATTATCCAATCCCATGAGAACGCCTCAGCTGGGAGATTTTAGAATGGTTGAAGCATGGCGAGTTGTCGATGACTCAAAATCCAGGCTGATAGTTCACAACTTTCGAAATGAGTGTTCTTTTCCACTGATCAGTTCCCGGAAAATACAGGCGCGGGCAGAATTGTTTAATAGTGGCGATCAGATCAGCTTCCTCTCTCCCTCCGGTGGAACTAATATGGGATATCTTACGGTACTTAGATATGTGAAGCCTCGCTTCAACAAAGCTAGTACGGCTCACCCCTTCCAAGATACTTATCACGCACAGACATGGCGGCTCTTGAGATCTGTCAGGCAACTGTGCTAGTTCTGGCATTACAAAACTTTGAACTCTCAACATCATCCGAATTACCTATCCCTGAGGAACCGCAGTCAAACGCTTACACTGCAAAAAGGGTTCGAGAAAATCACCTCGAGATTTCTTCGAATTCAGGAACAATAACACAATCTAGATCCTTGTTCACCAATCATTGGTGCGAGGATTGACGTTGAGATTTAGGATGGCGGATATCTGCAACTTCTGCCAGGGGAACGATGTTTACTCGATAATAATCGCGGACGGTTTGAAGTTCATGATCTCGACTTCTCCCTCGCCCATCTACAGGTGGTTCTTGACCTGTGGGACACTAGTAGAATGGGATGGTTCAAAACCCAAAATCCCGGAATGTCGCAGTCCAGACGAGTTTCGGCGTGGATTGAACAGTTCTGTTGTATTTTCTGTTATATTTACATGGACTTCAGAACCAAAACTGGACATACGCCAATTAGAGCTGAAAGGTTACGGTTCGGGTGCCATACGGCGGGTTTCAAAACCCCTCGTTCGATTACAAGGTCCAGGTAATGCTGATTGCTCGAGAGTTCGAAGCGCTCTTGGGACCTTGACAATCCAGCTCCGCCTGCCCAGGAATCTACCTACCGAATCCCACCTTACGCATTGGCGGCGGACACATTCCCTGAGGGGTCACCATTCCCACCAATGCAGTCTCGTCCGGGAAGGCCAGATAGGGCGCAGGATGGGTAATATAATATACGCTGCGAACACCCGTAGCAGAGTTTGGGTGGAGGGGAAATTCTGCGAATGCCCAAGACCCCGGGCAGCGAGGTGGAGGGGGGCGCCGTCTGATTGTCCTGTAATGCGCCTTTCAATCACCGTCGAAAGGGAGTGGGAGGATGGGCTTAACGGCGAGTTGTGAAATGAGTGGGAATATGAGTAATCAGAGCGAGTAGCTATTGCTCTAAGATGGGAGGATAGCTGAATTACTAAAGTACGTTACATGTATCATTGGTGGGGATGGAATAGACCATGTGGCCCGCGGGACGACACAAAACATTGCCTGCCATTCCCCACCAAGTGTATTACCATTTGTGTATAGACGCTGAGGGGACCTCGGAGATTGTCTGTGTCCCTCATGACCCCTCAGTGCCGTGACCGACTGCCACAGCGTTTGCATCAGAGAAACGTCATGATTTTTTTGGGCTGAGAAGTCAAGCTGGTTAATGTCTCTCGGTGCTGTTTTTTTATAAATCAGGACGATGCTTCCATTTGGATGTTGTTAAATCTGTGATGTGTTTCGGATGATGTTTCGAGGTCAAAAATAAGAGGCCCTTCAATCTTCGGGAACACGAGATGGAAAAAATTGCAGGGCTCCTCTCCAATGGCAATTTTTGTACAGTAGGCTCTTTGATGAGACGCCCGGGCGGCTTATCGTCGATTCACGTGAGTGAGTGAATGCGATCTTTACGCTTTTTCCTGATGCGGAGCTGGACCCTACTGTGGTGGTATTACTGCGATTACTGAATTCCTTCATTCTCGTCACCAGTCACATTGCCCCGTGCGCAGCACCCCGGGCCAACGCTCCACCGGACCAACTGCTAACGATCCGGAGAATATATGGTATCCGGGAACCAGCACGAATGCAGCGATGTGATCCTTGGAAAGGGCGTGACAAATATTTTCAAGAGGCAATGACAACGAAAACATAGAGTTTGGTCAAACAAAGATATGGAGACTAGGTAGGCCTGGTTTTCAACAGAGACTCAAACTAAGGATTACGTGTTCGAAGCCATGTACTCCTGTTGTCCGGAGGAGATTAAACTACTTTTAGAGAGAAAAGCGAGAAAGGCTCGAAGGGGGTGAAAAGTGGGAATCGGAGGAGATTACCAGGCCGTAAATGAGCGAATGTCACGGTGGCTCAACGTTCAACACCGGTCCTCCGCGGCGTAATGTTGAAATCGAAATCAAGTACGGGGCTAATCAAATAACAGAGAAATAAAAGGAAATGAGTAAATGTAGAACTTCGATTAAGGTCGCAGTGCTATCTAGGTGTTGGGAAGCGTCGATGACGGTGCTGCGTTGATCCTGATGTCGGAGGAATGTCTTGAATAGATGATCGGGTTATGTTCCTGATGGGTCGAGGGAGTGGGAGAGAGGTGCTTGTACGTCGGAACTTGTTAGAGAAGTGGGAGATATCTCTGCAGTTGTTTCCCATGCTTTTCCGAGAGTGGGGGCAAGGTGGTTGTGCGGCTACGCCGCCGGAACACAAGGGATGTTAGCCAAACAGGTTCTACCCTTCCCTGCTAAGCGGACAGCCGTATGCACACCTTGAGGTGGGTTGATCACAGAATGACAGCTGGCCATTTCCACTGTGCTCTAAATAACTTATGCACAATAAGCACCCCCAGCACAAATAACAGGAAAGATCACCCCAAATACCACATCTCATGCAAGCTCTCATCCAGGCTGCACTTCCCCGAAGGTATCCTTTTCAAGAAAGTATAAAACGATAATGCAGGGATCAATTGTCTTAGCAGGGCGCTGCATTGTGACTCGTCCGCAAACACATGTCAAACACCCAATTAGATGGCTACGGCAAGCGACTCGCGACCTGTTCCTCTGATCACACAGATGATGTGTTTTTAGAGTGAGTATCTGATGATATGAATGGAGATCGGTCGTTCTGATCGGTAGAAGGTTCATTTACAATCTTCCCCTTCCGGCCGTCTTCTGAATCGCACAATGGCCCCGTCTGACAAGTTACATGAAAGCAAGGCTTCTCGCATCGTGCCCCTCAAGGCTGTTGGAATTTACATACGGCTTCGGGTGCGTGCTGCTGCTCTGTGAGGGTAAGTGAAGTCCGAAATATACTGTGAGTCTGCGACGCTACATGCTGAGGGGACCTTGAAAATTGTCTGTATCCCTCATGATCCCTCCGAGAGTGCCACCAACTGTTGGAGTGGGTATCAGAGAAACTTCCTATTGGATTAAGAAGCCAAGCTAGTGCTTGTTCTCAACCTCACATCGGCCACAAATTTTGGGCGTGTAATTGTCACTAAATGGCTCCTTCGGGGATCTTACATCTTGGACGGAGTTAGTGACATCGTTTGCAGGCTCAGAATGACTGCATTTTGCGTATCTACATGATCTCGGAACTAGCTACAGATTACTGGATTCGTTAATCAGAATGAATAGCAAACATGGAGGAAGAAACGGAGGGTAGGGGGAATAGTTGGAAAGAGCAAGGAATCGGGAAAGAGGGATAGAAGAAGATGGAATTATACCAGGCTGGAAGGATGTTGGGTTGCAAGAAGAGAGGTCGAGGCAACTGAGGACAGTTTCAGTCTAAAGAAAACGGCACTGTGTAGAGACGTCGGCATAGCTAATTTAACAATAGTTAAGTACTCACAGATCATACAGAAAGATGAGTGGCCTCGACTGCGTATTGTAGCGAAGGGAATATGCACATTAAGGAGACAGGGATAAGATATAGCCATGGAATATATGTCGTTGTGAGAGGTAGCAATATTCTATACCTACAGGAGCGCAAAGCAGCCGTCTGGCTGTACGGTGTGCGAGCTGATTTGCATGCGTAGCTGGACTGGCATCTCCACAGGAAATGATGTGGGGTTCCATTCTCTACTGGAGGCGACAGGAACTATTGAGTCCAGCTCCGAAGCCAGCTGCCGGGGGGCGGAGAATCCTGAGGGGTGGAATAGGAAAAAAGGAGGGTAAGGGTCGGGGAGTGGTGCATACCTTTGGAAAAAGCCTGGGGCCTGGAACAACTAAGAGCATTTTGCATAAGGGAAGGGTTCTTGTCCAGGAAAGAAAAGGACCCACTGCCTTCAGGAGCTCAGCTGCACATTGCGCAGAAGGTCTGGCTTCAGGTCGCCTTTGGGTGCAAGCACGGAACAGGTTCCTTAGTTCATCGTTGTTCACGATGCTATCGGGAAGGTTTGGGACCTCGGCCTCTCTAATGGAGAATATGGCTGCAATATCAGACTTGTTTGCGTAAGGTGGTTGTCCGGAAAAGATCTTGTGTATTCAAATAAATAGGTCAATAAAAATCCTCATTGAGGGAGGGCTAAATATACCTCGAGCATGGTCATCCCCAAAGCAAAAAGATCAATCTTTTCTGGCTGAATGTTCGGATTGGGAGGGACGGCTATAACTTCAGGTGCAGTCCAGCGAACTGTGCCAGTAGATTCAGCGGATGTGAAGTCCGAGTTATTGAAATGGGGGGCAATTCCATAGTCAGCAATTACAGCATGATTATGAGTGTCCAGGAAGACATTTGCCTTGGAAATTACTGAGTAAATGCAATCGAAGAATGGTAATTGAAAAACCAACCCCACGAAGGTCACCGTGATAAACACCAGACGCATGCAGGTAAGCTAGCCCATTGGCAATTTCAGAAACCTACGCGCACCACTATTAGTGGGAGTCTCGAGGAACGACTGGTAATTACCCAGCGTATCCTCTGATTAACAGGAGGGTTGTGTTTCTGTATGTATTTTATGATGCTGCCCTTTGGAAAGTAATCCATGACCAGGGCTGGCAGGAAACCAAATCCTTCGGCAATCTTGTAGACCCTGCATATGTTGGGGTGGTTGAGCCTTCTCCAAGTGAGAAGCTGTACCTGTAGCTGCTGCGGATAATCATGAGTGAGGGGAGGGATATGACAGAGAGAAGAAATACCTGTGATAGTTCCGCTTGGATTTCGGGTTTATGAGTTGAAACACCACGGAACTGTTTAATGACAACCTGAACGGAGATATATAGAGGTATGGGCAAAATAGAATACGAGCATACAGTTTCTCCGCGATAGTATCCCTTGTAGACGTCGGAGTGGTCTCCATAGGCAAAGTATGCCTCTTCCATCTTGCGTACAGGGTCCTCAAGGGAAGGCCCTGGTTTCGTTATATCGTTGGGAGGGTTGAGCATGCGTTGATCTGGGACTGAGGTTGCAAGTCAACCACTCTTGACTTGTTATTGCAGGTGCCAAGAGGCAAGCTCGATAGAGGGGTGTTCGGTGTTATAGGTTGAGAAGATCGGTTTCTTAAGATGGTAAATGCTCATCTTAAGTATGGTACCCTAAGCGCTGGAATATGAAAGATGAGATCCAGGATTGCTGGCACTACGGTCACAAACAGAGGATCACACATAGATAGGTCACAGATCTGTGGTTCAACATGTGAACATCCAAAATATCCATGCGCAAGTCCTTTGATGGCGAACAGTGAGTGGGCCGTGAATCAATAAGGCGCCTGACTTGGTGAATTGTTATTCAATACAAAACTTGAACAAAATTAAATAATACGACATGATTATTAAAAACTTATCATAAAGAATATCTTGATAATCCATATGGGATATCATAACCTAGATCAAGACGATAAGACGAGCGCCTTATTGACTCACCGCATACCTATAAATGTAAATGGTTGCTGCTGATGCCCGTGGAGTCTTTCTGATTGGGGGTAAGTCTGACTAGCCTGTGCACTACATCCTACTACATCTCACTGATAAAGGCGCAAATTGAGTGTGCCCAGGGTCATCTAAAAATATGCAAAGCGGAACTCCGGAGTAACCCACAGCTTTGCGGTTTTTCCTGTCACTCAAGACAAAAGAACAACCCATAACAAAAGTGGACTTGGAGATTGTAAACTTTACAAATCTTCAAAAATTAATCCTCAGTTTCCCACCCCGGTAGCCACTTTCCTATCCCTTGGGCCCAGTTCATCAAACTAGCTAGTATACTGTCGTTGGCATGTATATTGCATTTCCAAATCTTGAATGACATGAAGGGCATTCTTATGCAAGTAGTCAGGTAGGTTATCCACCAGTCTTATTACCAACAGTATTTAGTGTATCACAACCATGGACTGTAATCTGTAATACCAATTATCATAGGATATAATTCGCCAGCTCAGTCGTCTACTCCGTACTCAATGTATGGCATCATCAATCCAGTCATCTGAGTTCCAGCCGAGGCTTTGTGACAAAGTGTCAAAAATACAGTCCCCTTGTCCGTTCAGATCTTTGGTATAGCAACATGCAGAAAATGTCCACTGTGCCGGTACTCTCTATTGGCACTTGCAAGTTGAATGATGAGACCTTGCCCAAGGTTTCGTTGACTCACTGTTCTTGAAGTATGACCCAAAAGGCATATTCCTCTTTTGGTTAATAGACCACGAGGTCTGACCCACTTCGCTGTTTATGAAAGGGATAGCAGCCCTCACTAATCCTAGTACTTCACCCTGCATTCACACTTAGCATCTGGCACGTTAGCCTTTATACTCCCTGGGGTATGCTCCCTGCATGCATGCTTCTATACATACTCACACACCTCACTGCACCTGCCACAAGCCATCAAGTTACAGCCATGGGCATGGGTGTTCAATGGACAGTCCCCCCCGT
>MU151170.1:0-75909 GCA_015584085.1 Macrolepiota fuliginosa MF-IS2 | reverse complement strand
AGATATAAATATGTTATCGCCAGTCTCATTCCTGTTGCTTGGCTTCTGCTGGGCCAGTCACTGGTAGTTGGAAGGTTTAGGAAGAGGGCTGGGATCGCTTATCCCCAGTGTAAGCTGCCAATTGTTGCGTACAAGATTAGCTTGCTGATTCATGCGTTTTCCTAGTGTATGCAGAGAAAGCTGAAGCCTTGGCTTCCAAGGATGCACACCGTTTCAACTGCGCCCAGCGTAGGGATAATTCAAGAATATACGCCTACGAGTTCTGACGGGGATCTTCAGGTGCTCATCAGAATACGCTCGAGTTGGCTCCTGTCATCTTTATCACGTAGGTTCATCTCACTCAGTGCCTGAGATGCATCACTCAGCAACTGTGTTTAGAACCCTCGTCTCTGGCATAAACCACCCTAGGTCTGCTGCAGGCGCATGTCTATTGTGGGTTGCGTCCCGGATTGCGTACACGAGAGGATATGTGACCGGTGACCCGAGCCGGGTACGCTCTTGAAAAGCCTAATCTCACATTGACATGCTAACTTGCGTCGTGTCCTTGTAGCGCACTGGAATTTTGTATCATTTGACGACTTTGAGTGTGTTGAGTGCGTTACACGTCATTGGTACATATCTTACAGCCCGCTGATGCGAGTCACATTTAGGTCTGTTGGTGGTTAGCACTTATCATACTATCGTGCACTGGGTTTTGGTTTGATACGCACGAACGTGATCATGGATTCTATCTCGTTACTAGATGTTAGCTGTTATTGCGGAGCGAGTGTTTGAGAATAAGAATGTAGTGAACTACAAGTGAACTACAGAGAGCATTCCCGATCCTCCGTGATAGTTGTTCCGAAGGGGAACTAAGCTGTGTTACTTGCCTTGTAATTTCCTGTGCGATCTGCCACTAACTTATGTAGATTCATCACCGAGATTGAAATAGAAAATTCTGACATCGTCGCCGTTCGGTGAAGGGCCAAAACAGCCTCGGGTGATGTCGCTTGGGCGTTGCTGTAGGGAACACGTTGACTCCGGCCAGGATAGAGTGATATTGATCTCAACTAGTAGTCTATGGTGCGTAGGCGTACTTGACTAGTGACGCGTCCGAGGGCGAAGTCCATCGTAATGGCCTTTCCGGGTTGTAGATTCGAAAGGCCTGGAAATCACAACGAGCATATATAAGGTGATTAGTAGCACCTTTCGTGGTCTCGCTGGGTCTCACTCACCGCTTCATCACTCAAGCGAAATCTCGTCAAGATGTTGTGATACCCGAAGGGTATGGAGACATGCTGGCAGGCCGCCCGTGTCTTACAGATGTGCCGCCTCCATGGCTGGGTCGATAGCATCTGATATCGGGCCTTTTGTTGGCTGGGTGACAGTGACCGTAGATTCGCGATGGGGGCTTCTGAGGGTGTCTTTCTCGCAGCGCAAGTGGTATTGGCCCTCCAAGTCCCCTCAGGCGCCCGCCAGAATACTTCCGAATAGATTCCAACTCCTGCCACATGGGGGACGTGAGTCGACAGCTCTGTCACATTCTGACACCCAGTTCCGGGGTTTCGGCCAATATATGGTCTCCAAGCTCAAGGCATTTATAACTGGGAACTATCGCCCGTTTCGTCAACATTGAATTCGTTATTCGGGACCTTTGCCAGTATTGTACACACCCGGGGTTATATTGGCGAAAACCATGGAGGCTTTTATTTGAGTTTTTTTTGGATAACAGCGTTGAACATGGTGGCAAAGGTCGCGTCCCATTCGTTGTGTTGCGGGGTTTTCGGCGTTGGGTAGTTCAGTAGTAGTTCCGCCGAAAGCCCGATCACTAACGATTCGCAGGTGCCAGGGCGCCTTGGGGACTTGGAAACCTGTGATTTAGGAATTTTTATTTATGAGGGCATCGTTCTTAAGTTGAGCGGGACTGCGCAGTGCACATCTTCTGCAATAATTAGACAAGTAGTACATAGACGTGGTGGAACGAAGACAAGGTGAATGCTGAGCAGAGCGTGCGAAAGTGATAGGGTTACTTGTATTGGACGATCTGTCCACAAGAGAGTGGGCACCAGAAAGCCACGAAAGATTCATGCTGTGAGTTCTCTTCTCTCCGCTCCCTTCATCGCACTCACATCTCCCATAGTACTGTCAGTCGACTATCACCATGCCAAAAGCCCCTCCGCGCCCATCTCTCCCCACATCGTCCTCTGAATTCGCTCTTCCCTCCTCATCCTCCAGTCCCCTTGCCTCCTCCTCCTCCTTAACACTCGACGATCCATCCTTTCTGCTCTCCAGGTTTCGCCGCCCAAGTCTTCTTTCTCAGAAAAGTGCCCTTTTCGGAGAAGGGCGTCTCCACAGTCCCTTAGCGGCTTCGTTCACCCCCTATACGCACTCAAGGCGCCGTAGCCGAAATGCTTCTTTCTCTCTGACAGAGGATTCTTATGAGAGCGACAGAGAGCGCATGATTACGGACTCTCCTACCTCAGGGACAAACACTCCACCTCTTAAGTCGAATGACAGCAGTGAGGAGGATCTGAATCCCAATACTGCCAAACCTGGTTCCTCAGCCAACAGGGTCCCGCCACTTACACCTCCTCGGCGCAGATCATCCGCCAGCATGGATGTGCAAGAGGGCTACGGCCTAGTTACTAGCTCCGGGAAACGCATTACGCTTCCTGTACGTGCTCCTGACTTCCAGCGCCGCTCTGGAAAGACACTTAGACTGGCGCCCTTGCAGTTAAAGGCTCCACGGATACTCGGTCTTCTAGCGGAGTCACGCCCCGAAGAGGCCGAAGTCAAATCAGAGGCTGCATTCCAGCGTCTTGTTACGTCTTGTTCAGATTTACCATTGCAGCCTCGAACACCGAGAGCAGCAACCGATCGCGGCCGGTATCCTGAAGAAGCTGTACATGAGGAAACGCAAAGAGAAGACACCCCAAGCGATGATGATGAGGGGGAGGCTGGGGAGGAGCCCTTTGCGTTTTCATCATCCGGTGGAAGTGAGCCTATCACTATCCTGAAGCCACTGACTCCTGCTGGCAGCATTAATGGCGACGGGATGATAATGAGCGTCTCTGAGACGTCATCCGATTCCAATGCAATGGAGGTCGACATGGTAAGCGCGGTCGCAACTATTTTTAAGTTAGGGTGACTAACAGAATTATCTGAATAGCCTTTTGGATCACCTTCAATGTCCTCTATGATGTCAACACCGATAAGCCAATGGCGACATACACCGCCTCCGACTTCTGCGAGCGCAATGCGATCGAACAAGCGCAAATGTAAGCTAGTTAGATCATTCCTTTTTGTAGAAACTAACATGGATTCGCAGTTGATGACCGATTCGATCCATATCCAACCAGCAACAAACGGCGAGCTGTTTCCCCCGCTGTCCTTGACCCGAATCAGCGAACACCAATAAGCAGGGGTAACAGCTCACGTTTGCCTATAGCTGTCCCCATTAGTATCCCTGGATCGCAAGTGAACTCTGCATGTTCATCTCCAACAATTTCAGGGAGCTATCCACGGTTCCCCGGCTCCGTTGGTGCGATGTCCTCTAGTCCAACCATGCGCTCTAGTATGGCACTAGCGAGCCCTATATTAAGACCCATAATGCGGAGAAGGGAGGGCGAAGAGAAGGAGGTTGAGGGTGCTGGAGAGGCTGTGAATGGGTTGACGTTGGGGTAGGGTTGTGGTCTGTTATCTTCCCCCCGACTTCCTTATCTTACGTCCCCATTCTAATTTCTCAAATCCCGTCTATACGCCATTCTGTCGTTCGTGCGAACGTCCAACGATGCTGTACACAACAAAGCACTTCGCAGCTCTTCAAAGATTTCCAACTTCTTGTCCTCATTTTTGCTATCAGGGTTTCCTGTTCAGACGGCATTGTATTATTGTACATGTATAGCTTTCATTGTTTCTTCTATCATCTTAAACATAGTTTCTTGGGCACGGGGACCAATGGTTCGATCTTTATAAGCTTAAATTGTGGATGCCAACATCACAGACTTTGCCTAGATTCTTGACGCTTGCAATTAATGTCACGTGGAGGAAATTTCGGCCTCCACTAGTCTTGGCACTTTTGCATCTTCATTGAAACCCCTTCACATCCCAGTAAAACACGGTCTAGGTGACTTCTAGACTTCCGCAATATCTATCTGACACCAAGGATATTTACCCAACACTGATAGCAGCCGAACTGCCCCTCTCGTCACTCCAGCTTCTTTAGACTACTAGAGTGCCTCCTCGCCTCGCCTCTGCCTCACCTCCCACACCACCTCTGATCGACGGGCTTCATTCCATTCCTCAAAAAGTACATCGCAGCCCGTGAACTGGCTTTCTGCGCGTACACGTTATCCACGACACTGCTCCCTTCCTGTGCTGCATTAACAGGATCGGTAACAAGTTTATTCGCTCGGATAAAACCTGTTATTTCCGATAGACGCAGCAGCGTGAAAGGGAAAAGAGAAGCTCTGCGGTTCACACGTTGCTGTGTGGTTTGTGAAGACATCATCTACAGACACCAGACTATATAACGTTAGGACAGCGCGGCCAATATGATCAACATCACAACAACACCATCTACATCTACTACAACTACCTCCCTCCCTTCCAATACGCATCAACCAAAGTTGACGAAAAAACAAAAGAAAGCACTCGCTTTCCGTGACAAACCTACCAAAACCAAGTCCAAAGTGAAGAACTTCCCGGACGAAGATGAACACGAACTCGCTCAAATGGAAAATCCTAATGTCACTCTCGTGGAAAAGTCGCGCCGCAATCACGATGCGCGCGATCAAGATCAAGTGGGAGGAATGGAAGGGCAGAGCGGAGAGGGCGCCGAGGGAGGAAGCGAGAAGACATGTGCGAGCTCGAAGGGGGCTCGTGATGTCGCCCTTCCGGCGCAAGAAAGCCAATCGCAGTCACATCCCCACCATCAGCAGCAGCAGCGGTCCCAGCGTAATCGCAAACGGGACGGTGAAGAACGTGGTGGAGAGCGTGACGGGCAGGACAAAAAGCAAGGTAAAAAGCGCAAACGCGAGCAGTTGGACGACGGGGTGGACGGGGCAGGGAGCGGACAAGGGGTCTCAGAAAAAAACAAGAAACGGAAAAGAGAGAAAGTTGAGTCTGGAGTGGGTCACGCCAAAGAAGAAAGTGAAGGGAAAGAAGAAATGAGTGAAGGCGAAGGAGAGGGGAAGAAGGGTAGTGGGAAGGGGCGGGGTCCACAAAGGTTTATTTTGTTTATTGGTGAGCGAATTTTCTAGCGCACATTTCCATGTATTGACCTCTATTCAGGAAATCTCAAATATACCACTTCAATCGACTCAATCAAAGCTCATTTCTCCGCATGCGGTATGTGTCGTTGCGTCGCCCCTATGAACCATTGACGCTGAACGTCTTCTAGATGCACCACCCGAAGTTCGTCTCCTTACACCCAAATCGTCTTCAGCAGGCAAAACAACAACAAAATCGAAAGGCTGCGCTTTCCTCGAGTTTTCAGATCGGACCTCAATCCAACAAGCACTTAAATTACATCACTCAATGCTCGAGGGTCGGATGATTAACGTCGAGCTGACCGCGGGCGGAGGTGGAAAGGGCGAAAAGAGGATGGAGAAGCTCAGGGAGAGGAATAAGGAACTTTTGGGTCAGAGAGTAAGTTTCTGGGAATTGTTGCCGGTACTTGTTTGGCATTGAAGCTGATTGGCCATTTTGCAGAAGAAGAAAGCGGAGAAAAATTCCAAAGACGGTTCGTTACCCTCAAGACCGGATAAACCTCAACGTTACTCTGCAACATCTGGTATTGAGCAATCTTCTCCCGAGAAGAAACGGACATGGACCGTCGGGGATGTCGCAGAGGATGAAGTCCACCGGGGAGGGATGAAGCACAAAACAGAGCGAACGCGTGGATCTCGCAAGTCGAAGGTGAAGGATTGGGGAACTGGTGTGAACGCCATACCTGTTAGTTGAGGAAATACCACTTGTAATTGGATCTTATCTCGATTGGCTGTTTGTTGTACTGAGTCTGATTAGTCCATTCTTGTACTTATGCTCAACATGCTATACTAGCTAATGACTACCTCATATCCTAGTCACCAGATTTTCTACTTGGGTATTCGGCAATCAATGCTCGTATGTATTACGGTCCGTATCAATAAAGAGAAGAATATGTGAGGGTTCCCGATAATAATAAACATGCGGGTGAACAAAGAGAAAAGCGCCAGCGCACATCATGAAACCAAGATAAAAATAAGGAACTATAGGAGAGACTGTGAGCTAGGAACAAAGTGGCAGAAGCGGGACGTACGAAGACAATGAGAACGCCGAACATCTTCATCATCAACCACCGATTACTCATCATGCTTGCCAGGTACTTCGAGAGTTCTCCATGAGCAGCATCTATATTACTCTCTATGTCTAGGACGTTTTCATCAATCCGCTGAACGGTTTCTCGTTGCTCCGCAACCATGTTGGCGAGTTGGGTGAAAATTTGGCCGAGTTCTGCAATGGTTGTTTCGATGGATTCGATGGCGGTAGAGCGTTGTTGGATATATGTATCCTGAACACATGATAAGCTTGGGTAAAAGGTTAGCGCCGGATTGGCGCGAAAAGACATACCTGTTGTTCCATTAGCTGCATCTGCATGAATGCACCGCCAGTGTTGCCGTTTGCGCCTTCGCCTTCTTCCGCCGTGGTTAGGTTGAGTTCGAGTTCGTCGTTGTGGGGTGTCGCCCGGCCTTTGCCCTTGAAGTCGAGACGATTAGAGGTGCCATCACCCATTGGGTCACCTCTAGAAGAGTTATATAGTACTGAATCTGGAGGTTTATTAGCATCTGTTCAGAGATCATGAGCAACGTAGCATGCGCACTAGAGGGTGCCTGCGTGGCTGCCGAAGTGGCGGTATACATAAATTGTTCTGTCCGTGATTTTGACTCCTTCATGTTCTATGATCCGTCGTTAGAGAAGGACATTAAGGGAGTGTGTAGGCCGGCACTCACCTGTGTTCGCACTTCTAGTACATCCTTAAACGTCACACTCGTATTCGCCAGCTTGCTCTGCAGCAGCATAACCACATTATTCGTGTGTTCTTCTATTTGCTTGCCTTCAGCAGACGTTGAACCACTGGCATTGCGTTGCTTGACATATCCTTGGAGAGAAGCGATTTGTTTGTTGATGTGAGCAATATCTTGCTTGATTATGTAGGTCAATTCCTGTTGGTACTGATGTGAGCATCTCTGAAAGTTTTTTCGCATGGAAAATGGTATAACGTACGCTGATTTCCACGGGCCGATCGTCGAACAGGGTTTTCCGCTTTGCAACTAGGAGTAGGGTGTCAGAGCTTTGCGGTAGGGGTGTAAATTATTGAAAACATACGCTGTGCAAGTTTGTTGAGCTTGAGGGTAGTATTGCTAATTTCTTTGCCGATGCCAGAAGCCATGCGAGAGAATTCGCTCTTGGTGGAGGATCTATCCTTCTGGAGAAGCCGCTGCTTGGATTCTATGCCGCGGGTGGCCGAGCGGTTGCGAATGGAGTCTACGCATGCTCTGAATTCGTTTGTGCGGTCCTGGACGGGCATTACGGGTATTCTAGAGAAGGGAATACAGTAGATAGGAATGGTGGAGAAAGAGAGCAGTGCAGGACAGCCCTGGTGTTGTGAACGTGGCGCACGTGATTGGGACGCGCTCAGCCAGTGCCTTTGCCAAACTTGTAAGACCGATATTACTGTTCATTCCATCCCCGAGCCGGAGGAACGTAAGAATTACTACAAATCTGCCTTGACAACACCTGAGAATCTTTGTCGAGCTTAGGCATCTCAGGTCTAGGAGGTGGAATTTTTCATGCATAGTGTCTCGTCCCTGTTGCACGCTTTCACCTCAAGACCTTACAGGCTGTCGCCTTATATAGCCCAGTCGTTGGCTCGCTCCTCCCTCGCTAGCTTCACTCCCCACTTCCATCTCCGTATTCCTTCTGTGCATTCGCGCTCTCAATCCATGTATCAGGCTAAGCAGCAGTCATCCGGCCCTTCCAAGGTCCTCATCTTCGGCGCAGGTAACTTTGGCTCCTGTCTCGCATCCCATCTCGGAGACTCCCAGCATGATGTCTATATGTGGGCAAGGGAGGAAAACATCATCGCTCATTTCAACAAATACCACCGCAATCCTGTATACCTCAAGGACCATGCATTTCCCGAAAATATTACCGCCGTCGGTCCTGCTCCTCCTTCAAAAGAATTTATAGGAGGCATGGACGTGCTGCTTTTCGCCATTCCTACTCAATTTCTCAGGTGTGTGCTCCTTCATTTTGCTTGTGTGTCCAGCTGCCTGACAGGGTCCCAGAGAAAATTTACGCACCCTCCGCCCGAAACTCAATGTTGACAAAATGCCACTCATGATTTTCGTAAATAAGGGCATCGAGATTGGCACCCATGCCCTCACCCTCGAAATTATTGCGGACACTTGTGGGCCAGAAATTGCCAAGGCAGTGACATTCATTGTGAGCTTGTTCCATGCGGAGCCAGGGGTGTCAATATTGATGGCCATATTCGATAGTCCGGACCTTCTTTTGCGAAAGAAAGTAAGCCAATCGTTCTTCTTGTGATATCCCTGGTTAACTCGATCCCCAGTCGTTGACCGGCAACCCACGTCTGTGTCTGTGGCTTCGTTCACCGAGGCCGAGGCAGATAAAGCCGCTGTGCTCTTTCATCAACCTCACTTCAGATGGTGAGTAATCTGCTTGCTATTAATATCGTTTTCCCTCAACTGACTGATGACCGCATGTTGAAGTTACACTAATGGAGACCCCATTGGTATCGAGTTGTCTGGCGCCCTGAAAAACGTGTATGCGATTGCTGCTGGCATGTCAGACGGGATGGGGTTTCAAAACAACACACGGGCAAGTTCGTACCACTTTTTATCAGGGCCCTGTGAACAGCGCTGATTGTGCCACGACTATACAGTGATCATCACTAGGGGCCTCTCCGAGCTGACGTGTATTGGAACGGCATACGGCGCATCGCCGCTAACCTTCCTGGGTCTGGCCGGAGTCGGGGACCTGTTCCTGACGTGCAGCTCGCCCAACAGTCGTAACTATACCGTTGGTTACCGCTTGGGTAAAGGAGAGTCGCTTGATGAGATTATGAAGACCTTGGGTAGTGTAGCTGAGGGTGTGACGACTGCCAAGGGTGCAAAGACCATAATTGATGATCTGGGTGTTAATGCTCCAATTGCCAGTTCGGTAGGTCACAAGTACGAATTTTCCAAAGTATGATTTGTTGATCGAATCCGGGTGAAATAGGTCTATGACGTGTTGTATAACGGTAAGCTGAGTGGTTTGTCGCATGTGGCGATTGGTTAAATTAGTTATCACGGGACAGGCAAGGATACCCGCTTAGCAGTTCGTGAGCTCATGGAGCTTCCACCATCCAGGGAGCTCGAGCTTCCTCCGACGGCAGGAAAGCCTGCGCGTCAGCTCATGCGAAAACTGGGGCTGGAGGTCGATTCGCCCGTGCCGCAGGTGAGTTCTGGTGATTAGTTGAATGATGGCGATGAGGTTGACTCCTTCAGTGGCAAACGATGCAGACCAGCCAGGCCAGCCTTTAGAAGTCCATGGGGATTAGAGTGCTTTCTGTAGTAACCCGAGTCGGTACTTGTACATATCCTAGTTAATTAATGGCATGAACTAATACGCGATGAGTACGCACGAACGGAGAGATGGCCGGAGCTGCGCCGGAAAGCGGGATGACATAATGCGGCTCATTGGGGCGAGATCGATCTGAAAACTGAAGGGGTGGCATTTTTGATTTTTTTGCAAACTTTTTCCGAAGGCTCCGGTTTGAACAAATCTTGTCGTTGGCCTTGCGT
The DNA here is from genome assembly GCA_015584085.1 of Macrolepiota fuliginosa MF-IS2. Taxonomy (NCBI): domain Eukaryota; kingdom Fungi; phylum Basidiomycota; class Agaricomycetes; order Agaricales; family Agaricaceae; genus Macrolepiota; species Macrolepiota fuliginosa. Next base: position 66,076 of record MU151170.1, on the reverse strand, counting down.
TCATCTCTCCTCTCCGCTTCTTCCCATACTCCCCTTCTCCATCTACCTTCCATCCAGCCATGCTTCATGCCCTGCTCAAGGCTTGCTCGGAGGGTGACCTCCACGCTGTCAACGATTTGCTCAACGACGTAAATCCCGTCGATATTGAGGCCAAAGGTGAGCCATCTGTCATCCATCCCCATTCTCAATGTCTCCAATCCATCCCATTTTCTTACACATTCTTTCGCTTACATAGATGAGTCTGGCTCCACCCCACTCATCGAGGCCGTTAAAAGTGGCCATGCCGACATTGTTCGCGTTCTCCTCGACAAGGGTACGTCCCCGTCTTTCCCTCACGCGATGTATGCTGATTAAACAACAACATCAGGTGCCGATCCCTCTCACGGCTCTCCAGAGCAGGTTACTGTGGACCAGACCATCTTGGATCTACTGGTTCAAGCAAAAAACAAGTCACTGCCAAACGGTGTCCCGTCTGCTGAACCGGCGTATCCTCATGACGGCAACGATGACTCCCAGAAGGCCTACTACCCCCCACCCCCTCCAGAAGCATATCCCTACTATCCCACCATCAATCCTTCGCTTTCAACCGTTTCCGATGGCGCCGTTTTCTATCCTACACCTCCACCTCCAAACATGGGTGAAGGCCACTCACCTGGAGGAATGAATAACCTCCCTCCTCCTGAAGTGGCCCGTTTCATCCCGTGCAGGTACTTCCCCGCGTGTCGTTATGGCCCCTCGTGTATCTTCGCCCACCCATCTCAGACTTTTTACCCGGGCGGTGGTCCTCCACCCGCACAGTACCCGCCATATGAGCCCATGGCTGCCCCTCCGTATCCTCCTAGCTTTTACCCCCCACCGCCTAACTTCCAGCACCCCAATGGTCCTCACCCAATGGCACCGCTGTCGCCGCCGCCCGCGCCTCATATGGTTCATGCCAGGTCACCTTCGGAAGTTGTGTCACCCACTCAGGGACCTTTCAGCCCTAACGGAGTCCCTCCTCCAGTTCCATATGGACCGATGTCGCCTTCAGCATATCCTCATCCTGCACCGATTCCAGTGCCTCTGTCGATTCCTCCCCTCCCTCCCCTCCACCATCAACCCCAGCTCCCTCCTCCTGGACCTCAGTCTCCCGCTAACTTTACCCCTTCACCTGCGACTTTCAACGTGCAACAGGATGGTACTGCTACGTATCCTCCCCCGCAGCAACTACCCCCGCCAAATGGGAACGTCAACTACCCGACGGAGGCCGACGGTGTGCCGAAACCTCCCCACCCTGCGCCTGAAAGCTTCAACAACGGTTTCCCCCCATTCCATCGTGATGGACCTGTCCATGTTCGCCGCGGTAGCCGACGTGCTTCGTTTGGCAAACCCAAACCTCCCTGTCTCTTCTTCCCTGCTGGAAGATGTAAAAATGGGTATGTGATCCCCCGATATAGACCACTTTCCTACTTTGCCAACAAGCCTTCCAAAAACGATCTGGACCTTTCGTACTGATTTCTGAATTTTGATTTTAGTGATGACTGTCGATTCCCTCACGTGATGCCTGATGCGGCCGCCCATCATGCGCCTTACTTTGCTGGAAGGGGAGGTGGACCGAGGCAGCCACGCGGTCATGCTCAACCCAATGGCAATGGTAATGGTAATGGTCTGGAAGAAAAGTTCAACAATCTGAACATTCGAGATGTGAGGGATCTGCCTTAGGCGCTCTTTTTCCTTCTTTTAGTACGCCATGTATTGATTATATGGTTTGTATTCAGGAATCTTCTCATGTGCAGCCAGCATCTGCTACACAGACGCAGCAGCCGTCCCTACAAAATGACCAAAATGGTGTCGAGGCCCTCAAGTCGTTGAACACGGCCTTTGATAACGGACACGCTAATGTCAATGGTAATGGCATTGGCGCTCGCCCGCGGTTCCCTCAGGGTGGTAAACACCACCACCACCCGCATCACGGCTACAACCACTTTAACCACCATAACGGGAAGGTGCCAAAAAGCGCAGCACAGGCGCCTTTGAGACAACGTGTACCGAATGCCGATGAGTTTCCTGTATTAGGGGGGACGATCACACCACCTTCACGGAGTCCTTTGACTGCAAGCGGGCCGACGGCTGCGCAGGTGCTCCAGGCGCCGCCTCCTGCGAAGAAAGATGGTGTTACCACGAACGGCACCGGAAAAGAGGCGAGTAGTACCCGCGGAACCACTCCCGAACATCCGAGGTCGCCTGCCACGTTGACAGAGGTATGTATTAAGGATCTAGATGCATCTTCATGTCAGCGTGCTGATGATTCTATTGAATGAAGGATTTTCCCAAAGTTGAAGTAAATGGGGTTATTGAGAACAGTGCGCCTTCTGAGCCACTTGCAAACAAGCTTCCTATCTCATTTGCAGCCGTAGCCACTGCTGCTACGACAACAGCAGCATCAGATGCCCCTAAGGAGGTGTCTGTCTCTGCTTAGATTGTGTCTGGATCTTGGATTTCTTGGATTCCTTTGAACCCTGAACCCCTGCTCGTCCGGTTTCGTTCTCCTGGTGTCGTATCCTTCTGTATCGTCGCTATCGATTCTTTTCTTTTTTTCTTTGGCCTCTTGTGCTCTTCTTTCTCCTTTGGTTTATCGTATTTATCCTCACTTGCTTGCCTCTTGCTTGCTATCCAGCTTGACACCGGCTGCCCATCCGCCCATATCCTATCTCTGTACACTTACTAAAAAGGTCCTTTGCCATTCGCCTCGGACATGGACATGGACTGTTTCTTCCGTCGTCAACCGACACTCGACCGCACTCACATACATTCGCGCATCCATTGTCTTGCTATCCATCCTCGACATTCATTTTGGGGCCCGGCTTCTCATCTTGCTACAGGTGCTGCGTTCTTCATTTATATTCTGACCTATTTTTCCCTCCATTCCTCTGCGATGGTCCTTACTCGAAAGTATTACTACTATTACTACTGCACACATCCATGCTGTCGTCATTAACACTACATCCATACATACATGCGTACATACACTCACACACCCCGCTCCGCATTCCCTTTATATTAACATACATATCTCGCTCCCGGCATAAAACCGTTTCTGACCTTTTTTCCATCATGTATGTCTTCTGTGCCTCTCATTATGCCTCTACCTACGCCCATAGATAGATTTCGACCTGTCTATATTCATGTCTCTGATTGTTCTTTACTGATGCTGCGCTTATGTTGCAAGCTTACTCTACCAAAAAAAAATAACTCATGTATAGGTTTCGAATTCTGAACGTTGTGTTATTGATTTGCGAGTGTTTTTGTCGTTGACCCAAATTGATTTGTATCTATACACATACATACATGGGATACATATACTTTGCGACAAATTCATAAAAAATCTACAGATAAAGTATTTTACTTGACTTTCTAAGGCTTTAAACGCTCGTATTCCACGCCTCCAAATTCCTCATCTCAACACCCGGCACACCCGTAACCTTACCAATCTCATAAACGGCCCCAGCCCCCACACGTTCAAGACCCTCCCTAACAGCAGCGAGATCCTCAACGCCCACAATCAAAATCATACCAATGCCATTATTGAATGTACGCGCCATCTCGAGTGCGTCGACGACGCCTTCACGTTTGAGCCATTGATATACAGGTGGGTAGGGCCATGCGCTAGCGTCGACGTAACATCCCAGGTGTTTTGGTAAAGCGCGTGGGATGTTTTCGATGAACCCCCCGCCGGTGATGTGGGAGAGCGCTTTGATGAGCGTGGCCCCGTTGGCGTTTTGTTGTTTGGTTAGTGGGAGGAGGTGGGGGATGTAGATTTTTGTTGGTTCCAGGAGGGCGCGGCCGAGGGTTGTTGTTATGGTGGTGTTTGGGTTTAAATCTTCGCTTGAGATTTGAGACGGGGGTGTAGTTTCCCAAGGACAGGGAGAGACATATGTATATTGTGATCGAGCAATGATCTTGCGTACGAGAGAGAACCCGTTTGAATGTAATCCCGAAGATGGCAAACCGAGGAGTATATCCCCTTCTTTAATTCTATCCATAGCTGGAAGGAGGTGCGCGCGCTCGACGGCACCGACGGAGAACCCTGCAAGGTCGTAGTCACCATCATGATACATCCCTGGCATTTCGGCAGTTTCACCGCCGATGAGGGCACATCCGGATTGACGGCAGCCCTCAGCGATGCCTTTGACGACTTGAGTGGCGGTTTGGACGTCGAGTTTGCTACAGGCGTAATAGTCGAGGAAGAACAAGGGTTCAGCGCCTTGAACAAGGAGGTCGTTGACGGACATGGCGACGAGATCGATACCTGAGCCGAATAAATCAAATTAATAATCTTGCAGAGACACTGTATGATATAAACGTACCAACGAGATCGTGTATGCCAACCTCGAAAGCGACCCTGAGCTTTGTACCAACACCATCTGTCCCGCTCACGAGTACAGGATCATGATATCCGATAGCCTTCAAGTCAAATACACCACCGAACCCGCCGATCTCGGCATCGGCGCCTGGACGACGGGTGGCGCGGACATAAGGTTTTATAGACTCGACAAGGGAGTTGCCAGCGTCAACTGAGACGCCTGCTTCAGCGTATGTGAGTGCTGTACGATCGGATGGGGCGGCGTTCCCAGAAGGCGTCAGTGCGCTAGTGAGGTCAAGGTAAGTTTTGGGAGTGAGAGGAGAGAAGAAAGCGTACCGATGAGCGATGTCGCGTCTGTAGGTCTTGCCTTCGAATTTGACAGTGTCAATGCCCGAGTAGGCATATTGAAGGGCTTTTTCGAGTGTGGGCGCGTAGGCAGAGACTACGAGGACGCGTCCACCGTTAGTATAGATACGATCTTTGACTTCTTTGGTCCCGGCGTGGAAGACGCGGACTATAGCGTGTCTAGGTTAGTTAAAGGCAACTCGGATAGTGAAGTTTGGACTTGCAGTCGGGAGAAGTACGAGTGAGGGTGATTTCTTTGTTTTTCTCATAGTCCCCTGGGTAGCCCGCGGAGGCCAAGACGACAGAGACGGCAAAGCCGGGTTTGAATTTGATGTCGATCGAGTCGAGATGGTGTTCCGCGCAGGCCTAGGGTGTGGATGAGATGTGAGGTTTGTGAGTGGGGGGGAGGGGAAACTGACGTGGAGGATGGCAGCCAAGTCGGTTTTGTCGTCCAAGAGGAGTAGGAGAGCTTCAGTCTCAGGATCGCCGAAACGGACGTTGTATTCGAGGACTTTGGGTCCGGACTTTGTAAGCATGAAACCGGTGAAGAGCATGCCAACAAAGGGATAGCCTGTGCGTGATGTTAGAACGAGTATGGGAAGGATAGAGGGGGGTGATTGACCTTCACGACGCATGCCATCGATTGTTGGTCGCAAGGCCTTTTTCATGATAAGACTCATGACCTCTAGGGTAGCAACTGGGGCGGGGGCATATGCACCCATACCGCCAGTGTTGAGGCCGGTATCGCCTTCACCGATGCGCTTGTGGTCCTGGGCAGGGGGGAGTGGGACGATGGTGTAGCCATCGGAAAAGGCAAGGACAGAAACTTCAGGGCCCTCGAGGTACTCTTCGATGACGACCTCGTTTCCTACACGGATATGAGCCCGATATGGACAGACAAAATTTAATCAAGGCGGACCTGCGCTGCCGAAAGCACGGTCGACCATGATCTCTTTCAAGCCTGCGAGAGCATGCTCTGTTGTTTCGGGGATGAGAACGCCTTTGCCTGCGGCTAGACCGCTTGCTTTCAATACGACGCGGTGTCCGCAGGTTTTTATGTATTCAGATGCGGCTGCGAACTGATTTGATCCAAAAGATTTAAATTTTGCGGTGGGGATGCTATGGCGCTGCATAAAGTCCTTGGAGAAGGCTTTGGAACCTTCCATCCTCGCAGCGAGGACATTTGGGCCAAAGACAGGGATGCCAACTGGAAGTCTTTTTATAAGATCAGGGTGCTAAAGTAAGATAGGGAGACAAAGTCACCGTTGCGGAAGTGGGACTCGATGCCGTCGACGAGGGGCTGTTCAGGGCCGGGAATGACAAGATTAACCTGATGGCGGTGTTAACGCCGGGATGACGAGAAGAAGCGAGATGAAAAGTCACATCGTTCTTTAACGCAAAGGCTACCAAGCCGGGGAAATCGGCTGGTGAGATAACATCGAGGTTGGAACACTTGATCTCGGAGGTGGTGCCGCCGTTGCCGGGACAGACGTAGATGTGCTCGACGAGGTCTGATTTTGCGAGACGCCAGGCAAGGGCGTGTTCCCTGCCCCCGGAGCCCAGGAGGAGGATCTTGAGGGACATGGTAGGATGAAAAATATCTGGGGTGGACTATCCCGATCAGGAAGTAGTGGTTTGAAGAGAGCACGTGAAGTGCGCCAATGTCGTCGCGGTAGCCTGGGAAATAGCAGGAATTGTCCCTGAAGTTGATTTGGACAGAACCAGGACAGAACGAGGTCGATGGAGGTGCTCCAGCGCAAGCTGTCGCGGGGGAACTCTACGACTGGCGCGTCCATCTGGAGTCGCAAGACGTTGAGGCGGAGAGACACGGCGCCTAGCGTGGTCGATGCACCGCCACCAGCGATGGCAGGGAATGTGTTTCCCCAACACTCCATTCTGCCAGACGACATGGACTTTGTCTGCGACGTCTGGGATGCCGTCCCTCTCCCTGCCCAGAAACTCTACTACCCCCTGCACAACCCAACAGGCCCACGTTTCTACAGGAACTTCCACCTCATTCCCCCCTCCCAGATCCGTCCAGGCGCACGTCCCCCGTCCGTCTTCTCCCCGTTCTTCCCCCCAATAAGCACCAGCCAGGAGCGTCCTCCAGACCCAGGGCCCAGTGCAGCAACATCGCACTCCACTCTTCCCACTCCTGCTTCCTCGCAGACCCGCGTCACAGATGCCCCAAAGCCCCGCTCACGCAAGACCTCGCAGTCCACTCCAGATAATGTCGACCTCATGGACGTCACTGATCCCTGGGGCACAAACTGGCACCACACCTCTCCCTACGACATCGGAATGCCCTCTGGCGCAGCTAACCAGGACAACTCCGATGTGCGTCTCCCACTATCTCAATCTCTTCGTTTCTTATCCTATTCCACAGAACTCTCGCAGACCACGACGCGCTAGCATGACTGCTGCTCAGAACGGCTACAAAACTATCGCAAGATCTCCGCTATCACAGTCCACATCCGCTGTCCATCTCCAATCAGAGCTGCCACCTATCCAGCCCCCTCGCAAGCTAAGCAAGCGACAGAAACCCAAGGAACCAGAGTCCCCGGACCAGGTACCTGCCACCCACGCCTTTGAAACTGATCCATCCCTGCCCAAACGCATGTCTGTCGCTCCCCCCCTCGAATACAACGGCAGCCTCGCCTCACGCCCATCCCTCAAGAAAGAGAAACGCGGCAGTGTGCTAGGCCGCCTAGCGAAGAAACTCAGTATCATGCGACGTTCCTTCGACGGCTACGGTAGACAGCGCTCCGAGGATGATTGGCATCATGTGAGTCCAGCCGAGACCAGGAGCGGCATTAGTACACCGCCTGACACTCGGCAGGAGAATCAAGAACGGGCTTCCGTGAAGCGAGTACCGCCCCCAGCACTGGATGATCCTCATCCCCCACCCAACGAGGGCGATAGCGCCTCGTCGGTATCAGTCGAGGCTCCCTTTTCCATTGGAAAACTTACAATAGCCAATCCAGATACCCTGCCGTCTTCCGAACCCCCTACGCCGAATCCTCCCATCACCCCTCTACCGCCAGAGAAACCACGCGAGCCGGGCACCGGTCTCGATGGGAACCTACCCAAATCGGTTCAGATACCATCCCCCCCACCCACACCTGGCCCTCCTACCCCTGCAAAGGATGCTGATACCAACCCTACAGACCAGCTCTTCGCGCCCTCCATCATTTCGGATACCGAAACCACGCCTCGTGCCCCCGAACGTTCACTCCAACCGGACGTAGCGCCTCTTTCCCCCGCTCCTACACCCTCCCCAGTACCACCCTCTTCCATCGCCAAACGCGCATCAACGCGCTACTCCACCGCTCCATCCCAACCCCAATCTCCAACCCCACATATCCACATCCACCAGAACCCACGCCCGACAAGCACGGCCGAATCCATAGCCTCGAGTTCAGCCTCATTCTCCACTTCCACCACTACATCATTCGTTCCCTTTCCTCAGCCTCAACTCCTCCATCCAGATCCCTCCGGCGCAAGCGTCCGCTCATCTTACCTCTCCTATGCCGATTCTCCACTTTCTGGTATTTCGGTTTTGGCGAACCCGCCAACTCCGTATACGGGTGGACTATCGATGCCCGCTACGCCCGAGCCTAGTCTGCCTATACCCATACCCCCAGCGAAACCCACTCCTGCGGTGAAAACGTCTTCACCGCTCGCACAGGCACCTATTAGTTCCTCTACATCACCACCACCTCCACAACAAATTACCCCGGAGAACTCTAGTTCAAATTCTAATTCGAGGAGAGCGACTGTGGCGTCTGTCACGCGAGATTCGCCTTCGATACGTCAGTCTGCTAGTGGTAGCGGGGGAGGAGCGGGATCGAGGCAGACGGAGATGTTTAAGCTGGTTAGGAGTGAGTCGGGGCATGTCTATGCTTCTGGCGAGACTATCAAAGTGTCAGGGGAGCAATGGGAGGTTGTTGAGAGGCAGGAGAGGGAACGTGAAAAGGAGAGGGAGAGGGAGAAAGAGAGGGAGAGAGATAAGAGGAGGGAGAGTCGGAGGGAGAAGGATAGAGATAAGGAAAAGGAAAAGGAGAGGGAGAGAAGGGAAAGTAGATATCAACAGCAGCAGCAGCAGCAGGACGATGTTGAGAGATCACATCGGAGAAGAAGTCATCGGAACACGCTCAAGGCGTCACCTGAACCCCCTTCTGTGAATGTTAATGTTAATGCCAGTGCTGTGAATGGGAGGCCGTCGAGTACCTCCCATGGGCATGGACACCATAGAGAGAGAGAGCCTTCCAGCCCGAGGCAGGAGGAGTATCTACGGCGGGAGAGGGAGCGAGAGAGGGAGGAACAGATTAAGAGGGAGAAAGAGCGGGAGGAATATCTGAGGAGGGAGAGAGAAAAGGAGCGAGAAAGGGAGAGAGAAAGGGAGCGGGAGCGGGAGAAAGAAAGAGAGAGGGAGCGGGAGAAGGAAAGGGAGAGAGAGGAGCACGCAAGGAGAGAGAGAGAGCGGGAGGAACGGATACGAAGGGAAAGGGAGGAACAGGCTAGAAAAGAACGAGAAGAACAAATTAGACGTGAGAGGGAAGAACAAGTGCGGCGAGAACGAGAGGAGAGAATTAGACGAGAGCGGGAGGAGCTAGCACGGAGAGAGAGGGACGAACAACTTAGAAAAGAGAGGGAAGAACAGAGGAGGAGAGAACGTGAGAGGGAAAAAGAAAAAGAGCGCGAGAAGGAGAGAGAAAAACGAGAGCGGGAAGAGCGGAAGGCAAAGGAGAAGGAAAGGGAACGTGAAGAGAGGAAGAAAGAGGAGAGGAGAAGTAAAGATGAGAACAAACTTAGGGAAGAAAAGGACAAGGAACGGAGGAGTGAACATAGAAGTCGGGGCGATCACCGTAGCAGCGAAGACAAGGATCGGCACAGGAGCAAAGATGACCACCACCACAAGTCTAGATCCAAAGACGAGGACAAAAGCACTCGGCGCCGGGAGAAAGGACGCAGCGACGAAAAGGAAAAGCGAGAGAGCAAGAGAGACAGCACACGGGCCCCAAAACCTAACCTAAACAAACCGCAACCCCCACCTCCACCTGTAGCCTCCGGTTCCTCCAGCACGCTCACTGCACCACCAGATCCCACGTCCTCTTCTACTCCCCCCACAACAACACATCTCGTACGCCAACCGTCCACTTCTACTCGCCCAACGTCCGAACTACCCTCCGCAGCAGACTTAAATGCCCTCCGAGCCAAAGAAGCCTGGGAGATGGAACGCCTCTGGAAAGCGCGGTCCATGTACGGCCAAGACGCCAATCCCAATGGACTCGTCGGTCCCGCCAGCACGAGCTCCGTCAACGGGTCCTCCAACTCCATCCCATTCCCACAGCCTGGGGCACCAGCGCAGCTTGCGATGAGCATGAGCATGAATCTCGGTCCGAGTACCGTGAACGGGCTGCATGGATCTGGTCATACGGCTTATGTCGTGCAAAACTCTTTCCACCACCAGAATCCGAATCAGCAGCAGTACCCGGGCCAACCTGGACTGGCGTTGTATCGCCCCCCAGTCGCGCCGGGCATGGTTGGTGTTGGAGGGACGCCCTCCGGGTATTGTCCGAGTCCGCCGATGATACCGAGTCTGCATGAGTCGATAACGTCGTATGATATCCCGGCCGAGCCTCATCGTGGTGTGGGCCCGTATAGGTATGGTGGAGGATACCACGGCCCGTATGGTGGTTCCAGTCCTGGGTTGTTGGGGCCCACCTCGCCCCCCACTGCTCCTCCCCCTCCTGGTGGTGGTAGGAAGGAGCACTTGGATAAGGAGTTGCCGCTGCCGCTGCCGAATCCTCTCCCCGATCCGCCTAGAGAGTCGTCCTATGAACCTGCGCCTTTGACTTCGGATTATTGGAGCAAGTACGCTGGGCTCACGACTGTTTGATTACCCCGCATTTACCATTCACCATTTGACGTTGGAATCACACACCCATACCACCCATTTGTGTACACATTGTTTTCGCTCATCTATTATTGTATGGACTCGGTTTTCTATCTATTCTTTTTTTTTGGTTGTATTTTCATGGCATTTTATTACTTACTACCAACGTCGTGTATTGGTTGCGCATTTCATGACTCATTGACGAATTTGCTTTGCTGTTTATATTTTGCGTTTGGTCATACAGTACATGTTGTGCTAAAAGGTATACAGCGGAAGGAGAGGGAATATACAAACTACAGAGAAGAAAGTATGCGATAATGCAGTTCAGTGAATCCTCAAGGAAAAGCGAAAGGGGAAGAAAAAACAAAAAGCAAAACTTCAAAAATGACCGTGGTGCTGTAAGTAACGGATTCTACAAGTCCAGGACAATCAGCCACCCGCCATCTAACTTCGTGAAATTTCGTCAGAGGCTACGCATGTCCTGCATACGCCGATGGATCTGCTGGGTATTGCGGAAACTGCGGCTGAGGATAATCATCCCATTGCCGGTCCCCGTCCAAAAATCGCCTGAGCCTCGCTACCTGCGAGCTCAGATACATAATTATAATCTGCATCTTGACGTCGAGCTTGAGTTTCAATATATCTTCACAAGTCTTGAGCGCCTGCGTGCGCGTGCTGACGAACATGTTGCCCTGGAAGCCCAGGTCTTTAAGGTTGTCTATCAGTTCGGAGAATTCGGAACACCATCCTAGAACGCCGAGCTGCCTGTGGCATTAGCGGATCCGAATTGGGTGAAGATGACTACACTTACCTGACCATATTGTCTGTATCGCGCGTACAACTCGTTAGGCGCCACACTTAATGCATATTCGAATGATTCGTTCTGGTCGATTACAACTGGATCAGGTGCATATGACGGATCAGGCTGAGGCGGTGGGGGCTATCGCAGAATATATCAGCACTAATTCGAGACCTGTAAAACTAGAGTCGTATACATACTGCTGCGCGTTGAGGCCCTGGTTCTGAGAACCACTGCACCCCTGAATAATCCATCTCACCACCATGATCAACGACGTCCGTCCGTTTTCCTGAATAGTCCATTGGTGGATGATCATGATCATCCTCCATGTGCGCGTGGTGACCCATAGGCGACATCCCAGGATGATTATAGTCCATGTCGGGGTTGATAGATACGAACGTGGGTTGGTAAGATTGGGTTACTGGGACGTAGGTTTGTTGGCTAATGGTTTGTGAGGGGTAGCTGTTATTTGAGCCCCGGTTTTTCGGCGGGAGAGATGCGTAAGATAGTGGCGTCTGATAATGACGCACGGTTATAGGGACGGACGATGGACGGTGAACAGCTGCTTACAGTAGATGGGGACGGGGTACCTCTGTTTGGAGGAGACGAATAGCTACGTCTGTGGTGTGTAGGCCCGGCACTCGCAAGATCTCCAAGTATAGATTCGTCTGGAGCTGAAGGCGCGCGGGAACGTCGTCGTCGGCCTTTAGGCGGTGTAGGTGGTCGATAATGTCGATGTGTAGGAGGCGAAGGAGGGGGTGTGCCAAGGTTTATCGGTATTGGAGGTGGCGAAGTTGCCAATAACGGTGATCTTGGTGAAGCAGCGGTTCGATCGTTAAAAGAACGGCGCGGTGGTCTACCAGCCGACTCCGAAGGCAGAAAGGTTGAGTGGATCGCAAATGAGTTGTTCTCCCCGACACTTCCGGTGAACTCTGCGTAAGAATTGTGTTGGGCGTGGATAGGAGGAGATAGTGGTACGTTACGGCTCAACCAAGATGGGGAGGGAGGCGTGAAGGATGATCTGGGAGAGCCTGTGATGTAGCCGTGCTTGGGGGGTCTTGGGCTAGGGGAATCTCTGAGTTGACTCGGGTTCACGAATGCGTATGTCGGAACGGGTGGTACTTTTGGTGCAGGCGGATGTGGTACAGAAGCCTCGTGTTGTTTCTTCGAGAATTTTGTTTTCAACTTACGAAGAAAAGATTTGGCTCCCTTGAACTTGCTGTGTGACGGCGTGGGAGGTGCTGATGGCGGAACAGGTTCAGGTTCCTTCTGCTTCGGGGGGATGCCCTGATTCGTCGTGGGATTTAACGGGGAAGAGCGATGTATGAATTGCTTAGTTTCTGTGGCGATTATCAGTATCCGGGCCCTTGCACAAGACAAAACAAAAACTCGCACCGTTCAGACGGCGCCCACTGGATGTCCTGCTGTTAGTATCAGTGTATTGTTGTGCAATAGGCAGGGGGATGTGGGTTGGTGGTTTCGGGAACCGGGTGGTGAGGTCCGAAAGATCACTGTTACGGTTCCGGAGGTGAGAGGTAGGTAATTCACCAGAATCCTCGGTCGATGTCGAATCCGAAGGTCGCAACGGTAAAGGTGTGTTTGGGACTCTGTGTAGTCGAGAGGGTTCCGGAGGATGGTTTGCACTGGGATAGAGATCTTCTCTTGTGATAATGTGAAAGTCCTCTGCACTTGTGTTTTCTAAATCCCTCGATTCACCGGGATGCCGGTGATATGAGCGGGAGCTACGAGTGGGACGTTTGGAAGCCGAGCTGCGCAGAGAGCCGCGAAGGCTTTGAGCAAACTTCGACTCGAAGAAAGTGTTTGAGCGCGACGTGTTGACCCAGGCAAGCCCTTGCAATGGACCTGTGGGGGAGAGATGCCGGGGATGAGCCTAGTTTTGTTATTCAAAAGTGCAGGAATAGGCGTGTCGAGGGAAATTTTAGTTCCTGCCGTCGATAGTCCAAATTCGACAAGCCTCGTGGTCACCGTTCGCTGTGGAGTCCGACGCTCCTCATCACAGCTTCGGGCGCTGAGCGAACGCCGTTTATATTCGTGATCACCCATCCGAAAATCAATCCAAATATACTCCTAGGACCTACTCCTACTCGTTGTCTCGCCCGTCGCAGATGTCCCACTCAAGTATCTGGCGAAGTATTTGAGCTCATAACATTAGATCGCAAGTGCGCTCTTAATTTACACGGCGGTATCTTCTCATCGAAGATCAAATGCGTGGTTAACACATGTTATCCGTTCATTTCCTGAGCCAAGCATTACAGGGGTATTATAGCTCTTTAGGCAATGCCTAGCCATACTCTGGGTAAGCACGATTCAGGGTGTCATAGAAGCTAGTACGGCCGAAACAATATCGATGATCTCACGGCAAACAATAGACAAGAATATGAAACACAAAAATATACCCCACACCGACCTTCATCCCCCACACGACATAGATTACATCTTAAGCATCCAACAAGTGACCGACGGGCGGGCCAGAGGAAGCTGTCCTCCTTCTAAACCATTTCAGAACAGTCCTCATGTAGTCCTCACTTCTTTGTACCAGCGGAACGCCAGCGACCAAAGCCCAGAACAGGATGAGCGCAGAGTTGCCATATCGCGCAAAGAAGGTGCGCTGATCGTGGAACGGGTATTCCAGACCAATGTTGCGAACCCAGGAACCAGGACCCCTTTGTACGACCTCGTTCAATCCTTGACCAGCGACGCCGCTAACGCCGCCCGCACCTCCATCACACCAGAGAAGGGTGCTTCCGATCTCATGAGCCCGTTGTGACGCTTGCTTCCACATGGTGTACCCGACAGTGACGTCCCAAGTACGCGCAGGAGCAAGAATTAGACCAGGCTTCATATCAAGATTATCGAACTGGGAGGGGGCGGAAAAGTCGAGGCAGATGGACGTGGTAACGTTCACTTCACGTTTATGGCCGGCGACTGGGTACCGCGACCGCTTCGAGTACACGACCTCTGCTGTGAACGCACTCGGGGGTTCGCGAGAATGGGTAAGGGAGAATGATTCTGCAACTATAAGGAAGATCAGTATACTAGAATACGGCCACAGAGACCGAAAACTTACTGGGAACGAGGTGTCGCTTGTAATAAACGAGATGAGGTGTGCTGCTCTTATTGGAAACAATGGCAATGCCAGTGCGTCTGATACCGTTACGATTTCTGGGGTCCTCTGGATCATTCAAAGTCTCCTCAAACGCGACACCAACGAATGCGTGATGGATCTTTTCTCGTAGTTCCGCTAGAGCAGTGTTCCTCTCCACGTCAGATCTGAAACGAACAGCACCCTCTGGCCAGAGGATGAAGTTCGCGCTCGGATCCAACCGCTGGCTCTCGAACAAGTAATGCTCGAAGCCAAACTCGTGCACTTTATGCTCATCAAATGTTGGAAGTGCACATCCAACAGCCAAAGGTGTCACCTTGCTAACATCTTCAAGCGAGAGAGGGAGCGGGCTGGCGATGTACGATGGCACAGTGAGAAGGACAAGGACCGCAGCCAACAGCGCAGTCTTATTCTTCTCTGCCAAGATGGTGCGTACACCTGAAGTCCTGTTCCCAACCGGGTGGTGACTCGGATGATGACTACTGCTTGCCGGATCAGTTTCGATTAAATCATCTGCTGAGGGATGATCATATTCGTCGTCTGTAGCAGATCTCGTCATGTACAAAGATGTCGCTGCCTCCGAAACAACGACCGCCCATGCAGCCACGACCCAGTTGAGGTACTCCGGTCCGAGCCAGGGCACCAACCAGTCGTAAGCTCCTGTCCCCTCTACAGGACTCCAGGTTGATAACATGCCAAACGGACTAAGGCTTGCGATTGTGGCCCAAAAGGTGGCCCAGATCGCAGGGAAGAGGAACAGCCTAGATGATTCGAAGGGATTGAGGTTCCTGCCGAATCTATTCTCGAGGAACAATGCCCCAATGCTGAGAAAAGATGTGATGCCTGAAAGGAGGAAGAGTGACACAATGGAGATGCTTGGTTGGGATAAAGCATGAATGGATGCCCGGAATCTCGGAATTGAGCCTCCTATGGTGAGAGATGCCCAGAGTGCTGAGGTGTTTCGAACAGTGTGCTGGGCGAAGGTCGGGAAGATCTGCCGAGAGTATACTAGGAGAATTGATAGGTTGAGGATGATAGGAATCATCCCCGGTGTGGGACCCAAGGAGAATATCGAGAGAATGCCAGCCAGGCTGACATAGGTGATGTGAGGGTGGTAGCTGAAAAGTGCTTGGAGACT
The DNA here is from genome assembly GCA_015584085.1 of Macrolepiota fuliginosa MF-IS2. Lineage (NCBI taxonomy): Eukaryota > Fungi > Basidiomycota > Agaricomycetes > Agaricales > Agaricaceae > Macrolepiota > Macrolepiota fuliginosa. Next base: position 50,429 of record MU151170.1, on the reverse strand, counting down.
TTTCATCGTTGCTGTGGGCTTCGAGCTACAGGGTGGTCCCAGATAAGCGTTTGGCAACAACTGCGCACAGACCTGTCTTGAAGTTCACACCATGCTTCTATTCCCCACGTTCTAACGCTCATCACCGATAGATAAGTAAACGCTCGAGCCGCAGTCTAGACCTGTTTAAATGATACCCTATGTAGAATATCCCAAGTTTGAGTTTGATGTCCAATGCCAAGGCTGTTCCAGAACAAAGGTGAAGCTTTGAAGTCTTTCAGCTGATGCATTGCTTTGGGAATCTGCTCCATTCTGGGTGTCACTCCGAATCACGCCCGGTGCGGTGAATGTGATGTAAGATGCTTAGTACAATTTGAATTGAAGGCATCCCAAAATAAATCGGTTGATACATCCACCCAAGTCGCTCAACCTAGATGAGCCGCCACAAATCGTAGCGGCTACTCCGCATCCGCAGCATATGATACTATTGATTTCCAAATTCATCTTCTTCCAGATGGCTCCTATTCTATGACCCCCGGGATAGTCCACCAATCGTAAGCCTGAGGCATATTCTGGATGAGTCATCCACAAGGTTCCGCCCGTTTCAAGGACCCTATCCAAGTGACATTTTACATCTCACGATGACGGACATTTCTTTGGCCTTCCTTGGTCAGGCTACCAAAAGGTATAAAAGGAGTGGAGGTAGCGCATAATTCCTTATCTTCCTCTGCTCTTATCAACAACATGGTTAGCCTCGCCAGACCTTTATTGTCGAACAATTTCGCTAACCTGTACCTCCTCAAGCACGCTATCTTCAACGTTCCCAAGAACCAGGGCTGCGACAACAGCAACTGCACCTGTGGTGACAGGTGGGTGATCCAAGCCAGTCTCCGAGATTTTCGCTAATGCATGTTGGGTTCATAGCTGCACATGCAAACAAGGCGAGTGCAAGTGCTGAACGTGTTGTACCTTGCTCGCGCCACAATATGTATCATGTATTATACTCGTTAGTCACGAAGGCGAGAAGAATGAATACTTGCAGTAGTATTGAGCCGTATTGCTTGAGAATGACTGAACAGACATACCAAGAGTTCCTGATATTTGAGCAGTCAACCCTAAGTATGTCCCCTTCTGGTGTCATCCTCGTTAGAGTGCCCATATCCTATATGTTTAGATCTTTGGGTGGTATCAAGTTGGCTTCAGGAACCGAGATATATGGCGGAATCCCTGGTCAGGGGAGCACCTGTCATTTCTGTCGTTTCCAACTCGACCAGCTGACTTGAACTTCCGGTCGTGAATATTGTTACGTTGGGCAATCAGTATATACGGCGTCGGTAATACTGTACAAGTATCTATCACGAGCCAGTTGAATCAGCCAGAATGCACACGGAAAAACCAGAGAGCACACACCAATGATCTATGAACCGAGAAACGCCAAAGACGGACCTCCTCATCACTACGATACGTCTTGACCGAAAGGATCCCCAGTCTGATCCAAAAGAGGTCCACCGACCAACCCATCCGAGGCATCGATTTGCGAAAGGTCATGCGCACTGTCAAGCCCCAAACCATCCGGCCCAAGCGCGCTAATATCCAACTCAACACCCGTATCCACATCTACAACCGTCTTTTTCATATCATGCATCTCAGCATCAACCATAGGTTTCAACGACGCGTCCAATACATCCGCGTCCCCGTCGCCATTCACAATATCGTCAACAGCGGATAATGTCATTGAGAGTTGAGGTTTCGGTGATGCGGGTTTGGATATTGGTTCATCTTGAAGTGCTGGAGTGCTTTCGGCTCCTTTCCCTGGTGCAATTGCGGGAGCCTGGGTTTCTTCGAGCTCCAGTTCTTCATCGCCTTCGACGACTTCGGGTTCGTCTGGTAGAGGCGCAAGGGGGTCATCGACACCTCCTTCATCATCACTAAAGTGCTTTCACGCCAATTCCGATCAGCCCTTTTGTAAAGTAGTTGAAGGAGACGGACAATACACTACCTGTATTTTTTCTGTCTTGACCCATTTCCAGACTTTAAGCGTCGAGCCAGGCGGTGCAGCTTCCGGGGTTACCAGGATGCGCTCCCAGCAAGGAACAGGCTGCATGAGCTGTCTTCTGGCAGCCTCCGTTGAAGCTGCGCTCACACCAATTCTCCGCCGCGTAGCCATAATAGAATTGTGAATGTGGTGAGCGAATCGGATGTCCGCAAAATGAGTGCGTTCTAAGTCGAATCTGGTCGAATGTCCAAGTCAAACAACTGGGAAAGTCTTATCTAAGTGTACAACACTTGGTCGAGTTTGAATGAAGCCAAGTGGGTACAGAGCGCGGGGTAGTGGTAAAATGAGTATCAAAATGAAAGACGCTGGGAACGGAAGAGGACAAAGTAAAAAGTAAGGTTAGAGAAAAATAAATATTGAGACCCGTAGGTCTACCACTCCGGAAAAGCGTGTCATCCTTGTGCAGGGGCCATGCTAATCTTCTCTGTATCGTTCCAATTTTTTCGTATGTCACCCCGAAGGGGACAATAGTTATGGTTCGGCCAGGGTGGGCATGGGCACAGATCATGCATTTTGCTCAGTCCGCGGGGTCCGCTCACGTGACGAAACAAAATATCTTGTGCTTGTTGGAATACCTTAATAATGCCTCAATACCTTTGTGAATTGTTTATTCGGTCCTATTTTCCTACTCAATTAGACAGAAAAGAGATATTTCCATTTGGAAAGAAAAAAAGAGCTCTAGATGCATAGTCATGTTTATATCTCTGGATGGTTGACACAATGTAAAGAAGAAGTATGTATGCAAAAGTTCTACCACTCATTACATTTGTTCTGCCCATCGCAGTACATCTATTCCCGAAAGCGTCGGATTTTCCTGCGTCTGGATATCAGGTGCTCAGAAAAGATAGCAGAATGACAGCAATCTTCGATGCTCACGTGTTGTGAATCTAGTGGTCCAACCATTGAGGCATTGGCATTGGGGATCTTCGGCACCTGTGAAAATGAAATGTTTCAGCTCGTTACTATTGGGGTCAACGGTATCCATACCGTTGACTGAAGTGACTGAGATGCCGCGATGTTCGACACAGAGGCGCGGATATCTCGGAGCTTCGCTTCCAAGGCGTCACATTTACTATAGGTCGGGTCGAGAATGGTTGACAGTTTGAAGGGGGCCGGAGATGGACTGTCAAGCACTCACTCATGTAAAACTTTAGTTTCTTCTTTACGTAGCTCAAGTTGCCGGCGCATCATCGATTCTAGGTTCCCTCTGGCCTGCACGTTATTGATGAGCTCACTCCTAAGATTGGATGATAGTAGCCCACCTGCACTGGGCGAAGATCATTAGCAGCCGCCATTAGGTTCGTCGTAAGCACAGATATCCAGTCAACATGTCGTTGCCACTCAGGAGGTGCCTCTGCAACTAGAGATGGAGGGGGCAGAAGTAGCGAAGACATTAGTGATGAATATGTAACCAGTAACGACCGCAGGATGGATCGCAGTGCGGGCCGGCGGTCTAAACCAATGAGTATGCACCTAAAACAAATAACTAGCCCAGTTGCATACCGGCTGTCGGGTCCGGTGGGTAAAGTTGGTTTCCACCAGAGTCGGCTAGGGACAGTATCTTATCCTTCACCTGCGGGAGTACATGAGTCGTTGGGAGAGCATGACCACCTTGGGGCGCACAAACCACCGGTCACCGAAAACATCGTAGTATGCCTCCGGTTCATCGAGGATCCAGTCGACGCGTGGTTTTTCTAGTTGTGTGAGCTGCCAGTCTGGAATTTCTGTTTGGTCCGAGAGGACCTCGCGCTGATTAGCGTTTGGCGCGTCGCCACCTGTGCGCTCGTGTAACAAAGAGAGAAGCTTGAGGTTGTGTGTGGTGTATTTAGTGTAATGAGAGGGAGGTGACGGAAAGGGATTTTGCAGCTCAGTTTCGTCGTCTTCCATGGCGTAACTTAGTAAAGGGGAGAGATACCGAATAAGGAGATCGCAAGATCCGTCTTGTGCTACGCTGATAGCTCCTTCCCCACTTTACGATCACTGCTGTCATTATTCTCATGTTCCATCCGCGAATATATAAACCCGCTATCTTGTGTACCTTGGCCTCCAAGGTTTCTCTGTACTACGCAGAACACCACTGGCGTCTAAGCTAGTCCAAAGCTGTTCCCCGCAGCCCATTACCTCTTGCGCCGGTTCCATCCTCCTTTCTACAACATCCTACCATGGAATTTCGCGGAGACGGACCAGCGCCTTACATCCCCGACCACCTCACGATACCCCAGTTCGTGTTTGATACTACGGTGATGCCCAGGCCACAGCGCCCTCGCGAGACACCATTCTTTATCGACGAACCGACTGGACGGAGAATCTTCGAGGACGAGGTGAGCTCACCTACACCAGGCAACAACTTGACCTCTGACCGCTGTAGGCGAAGCGCCGAAGTTACGCTCTTGCGAAAGCGCTTCGGCTCAAATGGGGCATTGGTAAGTCTTTTCTACTCATTGAGACGTAACTGTTCTCAACAGTTTCATAGGCAAGGACGACGTGGGTGAGTTTGCATTTCATACTCAGAAGACGAGTGCTTCCTGAAACCCCAATTCAGTTTGTGTATTTAGCCCAAATGATGTCGGTAAGCAGGTTCTAATGGCTAATTGACAAGCGAGGATGAAGCTTAAATGCACGATAGATTACGGTGTGGTCTTATGGGCGGTCCATATTGCTGGGGGTATCGTCACGTATGCCTTTACCTACCCCCCGGGAGAATAGTGCACTAAATCATGAATAGACCCGGGAACCCGGGCTATACCACAGAGGAACTTACGCACCAAATCAAATTGACCAAGGCTGTTTTGCTCATTGCTCATCCTGCCTGTCAAAAAACCGCATTCGTGGCTGCCAAGGAAAGCGGTTTATCGGACTCCCGCGTGGTCATGTTTAAAGATGCACCCTGTGCTCACATACCAGTTTTGGATTCCCTAATTTTGTTCGCAGAAGGTTCGAAGGAAAAATTCGAAGAGAGGACATTCATAGTTGGAGAGGCACGCAGGGCCGTAGCCTTTTTGTCACTATCCAGTGGCACAACTGGTGAGTGTATGCCCAAAATATTCAAATGGAGATTCATCAGCGCTCGCTCCTATTTCTAGGTCGTCCCAAGGTAGCTTCGTTTGCTTAGGCAGATTTTTCCAAACTAATATTCTACTCAGGCTGTTAAGATATCCCATTTTTCTGTGATTGCAAATGCAGTACAAACGGCGGCTCACTGGAAAGTTAACGATCCTTCATATCCCGATAAATTCTTAAACCCTGGTGATGTTGCCCTTGGAGGTAAGTTCAAACCACACTTCCAGTTTCTGCCAACGTTTGCTAATGAATGTAGCTTTACCCTTCTTCCGTGAGTATTTAACCGAGAGAATTGTCTTAACGAGACTCAATTGTATCTAGACATCTATGGTCTAGTCGTCATCGTAAGTACGCTCAATTCAGGTCTATTATCGTGATATTTATTTTTCTCTAGCTTCATCTCCAATTATTTTGTGGAGTAAGCAAAAGCAAGGATCCGTTCAGAATTCATTTTTGACATTATGCCAGATGTCTATCGTCGTGATTCCCAAGTTCAGCTTCAACCAATTCCTTGGTAGCATCATCAAGTACCGCATCACGCATCTCTAGTACGTGCTAGAAACTATCGACCTCCGACCCGGTCGCTTATTTACTGAGTCTAGCCTCGTGCCACCCCAGATCGTCCTGCTGTGCAAACAGGAGGCCACCAAGAAGTACGATTTTAGCCATGTAAAACTCTGCGTGTCCGGTGCAGCACCTCTGAGCGGAGAGCTCGTTACGCTGCTGAGAACTATTATCCCAAATGCCGCAATTGGACAGGGTTATGGTACGAGCACTCTGCACATAGCATCACCAAAATCTCATGAATTACGTCGCTCAGGGCTCACCGAAGTTGTTGGGACTGCTTGTCTGATGCCACATGGGGTTAAGGATGTCACAATTGGAAGCTCTGGGCGGTTGTTGCCTGGATTCAGTGCGAGGGTGATCAAGTCGGATGGTACCATGGCTGGCGAAGGGGAACAGGGAGAGCTGGTCGTTACAGGGCCTTCTATGGCTCTGGGATATCTTGACAATGATGCTGCGTGAGCTTATTCGGATGATCCCCTGTGTTCCACAAGCTAAGGCCATGTCGTACAGCACGAAGGAGACATTCGTTGACTATTGGGTTCGTACTGGAGATGAGGTCTTCTTCCGAAACAATGATATTTTTATCGTTGATCGTCTCAAGGTAAGCCAATTCCCCGACTTTTTTTTTTGATAATTTTAATGAACATACTATAGGAAATTCTGAAAGTCAAGGGCTTCCAGGTTACCCCCGCTGAACTAGAAGGGCATCTCTTGTTGCACCCGGATGTCGCAGATTCCTGTATTGTCAGCATCCCAGACGACTACAGTGGTGAACTACCTCTAGCCTATGTAGTGCTTCAACCACACGCAGCGGCTCGTGTTAAAGATAACCCGAAGGCAACTCAAGAGCTGAAGGACGCGATCTTCAAGGTGATTTGCTCCAGACAATGCCTACACTAGAGCTTGAACTAACAGAAACTGTTCAGCATGTGGCTGACGTGAAGGCTCAGTATAAGTGGTTGACTGGAGGTATTGAGTTCTTGGATGCTATACCAAAGAACCCTTCTGGAAAGATTGTAAGTATCCGAGATGAACAATATAGACGAGATCTAATTATTCGTTTGGCAGTTGCGGCGTGTATTGAGGGAGCAGGCGCGTTCGTTACCGAGGCCAGTTAAGGCGAGGCTCTAGAAAAATATTAGAGTTATGCGTATATATTGCGTATCCTGTGTACTCGATCGTAATGCATTTGTCAAAGTCGTTGTCCATTTCAGGGACATATATTTGTGCGTGTTTAAAGTTGGGGTTGATCTGAATTTTCGTGACGCCGGGAATATTAGTTCCGAAGCTTGCTACATTCGTATTCGCGTCCATTGTTCATCTCTCTTGCGACTCCTTAAACAAATACGATGGTGCGACGATTCGCCAACCAGGTCCACCAGCAGGTCTCGCGTCTTATGCGCGCAAACTACATCAAAAAGGAGCCTGCGTGGTACCAAGCTGTCCTACAATACCCTCCCCTGCCTCTCCCCCCAAGAGCACCACCCATCCGCACAGAGTACGACCAACAGTCATCGGGACCAGTCGTTACATCTGGTCAGGCAACAAGGCTGAGGAAACTGAAACCGAGACCGTTGCCCATAAAGTATATTGAAGACGATGTACGGAGGCAGTTCTTCCGTGACCATCCTTTCGAGGCGTTCCGTCCAAAGACGTTAGTTGAGGGTGCGGGGATTGAGTCACCACATTCTGTGAAAGGGGAAGAGTGGATGCGGTTAAGGCAGAGGGGGAGGAATCCCTCGCCGGAAGAGTAAGTTACTTTTCATGTTCACATTTTTGTAACTTTCCCCCTGACACATTTCGCATCTCGTCTAAATTTCTAGTGCTATCCAGTTCGCTGTGAATCTACACCAACACCACAACTTGTCTCTCTCCCAAGCCTACCTCCGTGCTGTCGCCCAATTCCGTGCCCTCCGCTCCGAACATCATATTGCCTCTACCTTCGCTGTGAATGAAGCAGAAACCTTCGGCGCCATTTTCGAAAACACAGAAATTGAGAACACGTTTGAGAGAGAAAAGAAAGCACTGGAGTCTTGGAAGCAGGAAGAACAGACGGACGAGGGTGCAATCGCGGCGAGAAAGAGGTGGAAGGCGATCGTCGAGCGGAATATTGGAGAGAGTGAGTGGACGAAGGGTGAGGAATATGTGAGGCTTTGGAAGGAGAATGTTAAAGCCGAGTTTTCACCTGAGTTGACGCAGCCCGTTGCTCAGACGGCTGGTGCCGCTCCTGCTGTTGAGGCTCAACAGGTGCCGGCGTCTTCTCAATCTCACGTACATGTTAGACTGTAATACAGATATTTAATAATTACTTATGGGTTTGCATCGCTTGCACTTTAGTAGTCAATCAAGATGTGAGAGAATGGATTGGAAATGCGTGCGTAGTAAGAACAAGATTATAGTGTACAAATTTCTATGACGAAGCTGATGCAGCCTTTACTCTTGCCTGGGCTGCTTGAGCTGCGTTCATCCCCATCCATGTCTTTTCTACAAGACCTAACAGCTTCTGCATGTCTGAACTCCAATCGTTCATGACCTCTTCGGCACTTCGTTTGCTTCGGAAGTTGACAATACCTGCAGGTCGGTCGATGCGCGCCCAAACCGTTCCGGAGACGACAAGACGCGATAGGATCTCCTCCGTCTGCTTAAGTGAGAGGTCGAGGAGTGACCTCAGTCGCTCAAGTTTGATACGGCTGTAATATTCAGCGATGACACGAATGTTCTGCAGAATACGGCTTAAGTCAAGTAGGCTCTGGTGGATGCTAGTACTTACATGCTCAATAACGCGCGTGTGCAGGTCTTCCCACTGTTTCTCGGCCTTAAAGACCTGGGTTTTGCGCAAGAAGCCTCCGTATATGCTTTGGATGCCAGGCCATCTCATGAGTTCCTTTGTCACAAAACATTTCACGAGGTTGCTATAAATAGATCAGCCATATATATCTTTTTGACCAGCGCGGACGTACTAGTGTAGTTCAAGTTTGGTGAGGGCAGGATCAACAAAGAGATGGTGGACCATATCCGATTGTTCATTATTGTGGGGAGCTAAGACAACATAGTAAACAATGTGTTCCAGTGCCTGTGTTTTTTCAGTAAATATTACGATTGAGAAAACATGTTGTGCACTTACTGCTTTACCTTTGTCATTGACGTCCTCCTTGATGGATGGAGTCTCCCACACTTTGTAGTAGTATTTGGCGACGTCCAGATATGCACTGTGGTGCAGAGCGTGTTGGATCATAAGGTCGTAGTATTTCAGTTTCAGGTCCTAAAGTTAACATGAGGGCAGCTCCTCAAAGTCCGAATGGAAGTTACGCACCTCATTCTCCTTCTCCGTCAAGAACTGTTCATTGACCTTCCTTCCACCGACCCGAACCTTCACCCATTCAGCCTCACCGCCACCAAGGGTATCCTTTCCATCCTTACCCTTACCCTGCTCATCATCCTTTATTCTCGCAACGACAATCAACAGACGCATTTGCTCGAGGATAAACTCTGTCTTCTCTCGGCGCTCCATGGATGAGTATGTCTCGACCTGAAGATCACTCAGTAGGTCGGATGCCGTCTGTAGTGTCTCCTTGGCCGTCTGTGGTGTTGAGGCTTCTTTGGCAAGCACTTCATGGTGATGTGAGAGGAGGAGAGTGACACGGGCTCGTGGTGTCTCGAGGAAGATCTGCAGTAGATGCGTAAATGAAAGTCCCAAGTGGCGAGTTCAAATATATCCGACCTTGCCCTCGGTCACACTTCGCAGAGTCTCGACAAGCTCCAACCACTTCTCAGTGCCGTCCCGAGATTTGATCTCTGGTAGCCATTCAATCGTCTGCTCGACGAACGATTGGATGACGGCTTTGAGTTGACCATGCTTCTTGCTAAGAGTCTGAACATTCGAGTTAAGGAGTGCGTAATCCCGGGCATCGTATGTATGTTGGACAATGGTCTTGGCTAGGCGGGTGGTTGAAGCGAGATCGGCGGCCTACATGAACATTAATTCAAATCAGTAATACGCAGTGTTGTGTCACGAACATTTCGAGTCTGTTTCTCAAGGACAAAGAGTTTATCGAGTGCCTCCTGGAGTTTTCCTGACTAAGGTAATTAAGATCGTAATTAGCATTTGCGGTCAAATCCAGAAGACAACTATCGTACCTTAGCAAGTTTGTCTGCCTCTGGTAACAGAGCATCGACTTCGGAGGTGAAATCCTTTTCTTGTTTCTTGTTGTCGCTCATCAGGGATACGGATGATTGATTTCTGAGTGCTTTCCAATGACGCGTCGCTATGTTGTTGACACTTATTTGTAATTGACGCGTCGCCGTATCGCCGTATCGCCGGCCCGTAAGACGCCAGCCGGTACTTGTCCAGCAACGCGACTCGACTCCTTCATGGCCCTGGGTTCTGGGCTTTCTTCATATCCGATCCTGGTCAACAGCATGCGCAAGGCTTGACCTTTTTCCAGCCCTGGGGTGCAATTGATAAGCTATGATCTAGTGCCCCGTATACTCAAAGGACAAATAAAAATGTTCACTGTGACCACCGGGGTCGAGAATGGAACTGGCTAGATCCTCATTTTTATCAAGAATACTGTTCTTATGCGTGGTTTCCGGTGGTACTCTCGAGGATCAAGTTTTATTGTTGGACTAGCCCACTTCGACGTCGCTCCCAGACTCATTTTCGGAAACTGATCCCAAAAGAAAAGATGAATGTATTGGATAGGATAGATCCCAAAGAAGCGCATAAATCATATAGGGCATATAGGGCATATAGGGCATACGAGGCATAAATCGATCGAGTCCAGACTATGTGAGTGCGAGTATAGTACAATTGCAATGCTCCAATTTTATCCAATAATTAATGAGAAACGCGAACAGTCTCCATCGAGATATCGTTGTCGGTCGAGATGTCACCGGTACCTTCGACGGTGCCCTCGTTTTGGTTTCGCCGAGAATTTTTGCGTTTGAGGTTGTCGAACATCGTGTGGAAGCGGGAGGGAAGGGAGAGGGGATAGAAGATGAAGATACGATAGAGGGAAGCAAGGATAGCGTAGACAGGTTGAAGGAAGGGCTTCTGCCACCGGAGGCCACGTTCTCTTGGATCGGGACCCACGGCGACCTCCATCTCCTGGAAGACGCTCATGTCGACTGCCGTCGAGACTGAGACCTTAACTGGGCAAGCGTCGATGGACACTTCTGCGTGTGACACGGTTGCTCCGACCCCAACATCCTCCGTCTCCGGAGCTGCGCCAATGCATATCGAGCGCGTCTCGACTGTGGCGTCCACACCAAGACTGACAAGAGATGGGCTGGCCTGGATGATCGCGGCCACGGTCTGTGGGCGCACCTGGACACCCATGCTCAACGTCTCGATGGTGGCATCGATGCATTTCTCTAACAAGACCCGCTGAACGGGGGGCGGGGCGTGCACTGTGAAAGACCGCTCAATGTGACGTATCGCCTGCAAATGGGGGAGCGTTTCGGACACCGTCTGCCAGTTCTTGTCGTGTGTCTCGTTGTAGTGTGGCCTGTTCTTGTCCTGGAACCACTTGATGGATTCCAAGTTAGGCATGAGGTGACTAAGGAGAACGGAGACTTGCAGTGGGTCCTCGATCCACGAGTTGCCAAAGTGGAGGCGCTGAAGAGAGGTGGAGGACAACATGCGGTTTTGAAGGATAGGAAGCGAGCCCGGCTGGGCATCGACATTGACGTGTAGGGTGTGCAGGTTTCTGCAGCCCCTCGTCAGCCACCCGAGGGCCTCCAAGTTGATCTGGGGCGCACTGTTCTGGAAGCGCGCCAAGGGACAAAGTCGCAACACTTCCAGTCTTGGGCAGGCGTATCCAATGCGCTCGAGGTCGGCAGGGATGAAGACGACGGATTCAGGGAGGTCGATGTCGAGGCGGACGAGCTCGGGGAGGTAGACGATGTTGTGGAGTGGAAGGTGAACATTTGTGGGCTCGCCTTTCGACACGGACTTGGAAGTCGCTGAAATACGGAGGGATTGGAGAGTCTCTCCAAACCTCTCGCACAGCAGGTCGCAAAAATCGCTCCAATCAGCCCTCTCAGGAGGGTCTTCGATGACGAGGTCGAGGTGGGTGAGGCCACTGGAAAGGTGTTCGAGGAAGACATTGACGTTAGAAACATCACCAGTGAGGTGGAGCCTCTTCAAATGCCTGAATGGACCCGTCTCATGTTGCCGACTACCGTCGTACTCATCTTCGTCCGTCAGACGGATGGCGGATCTTCGGAACTCGGAGAAGTCAAATTCCTCGTTTGAGAAGATACCACTATCGTGGCTCCCGATGGAATCCGGCGTGTCGTAGCCCGATTGCTTGACCTTGTCAAAGAAACCTTCGACTGCAATGGTCGAGCGACCTGTCAAGTCGAGCTCTAGTGACTTCAGCCTCGGGAGCTTGGCAGACCATCGTCCGATATCAGCGCCAAGAGCTCCAGGCGCGACGAGCTCGACCTTTTCCAAGCCCTTCTGGTTGTGCAGGAGATCGGTGAAGTTGTCGGGGAGGAATGTGGGAGATGCAAACGAGAAGCCAGTCAACTTCGTGCGGCTCGAAAGGTCTGCGAGGAAGTTGCCGAACTGCTGTAGTTGTGATTCAACCTGCAGATTGACCACTTTCAGGGTGGGGTTGAGGAACAAGGTCGCCCGTTCCAGGCCGGACGCCGTCTGCACTTTCCATGTCAACTCCTCCAGGTTCGGCAATATATACGTGCAAGGTCTGTCCTCGAGGAGAGGGAATACGGTCGCGAGGTTGTTGGTAGCTTCATTGTAGGTAATGCGACGAACCCGGTCGCAATATTTCATAACATTGATCCAATCCTCGCTCTCTGGCGCTCTGATCTAGACATCACTTCAATATCAACCGGAGTGGGGAGGTTATGGTTCCACGTACCAGACCGAAGCCCGGCTTGCGGGCTTTCTTCATAATATTATTCGGGAACAGGCCAATGATGGGGACAAGAGAATCCAGCTCCCGCCATAAAACGTCCAGCGCCAGACCACAGAACGCCTTACAAGTCCTCGCAACCCTGGACAGCGCACGCCGACCGTTCGCCGACTCCAATATACCCTCCATAAGCCTCTTGGTAGCCTCTGGGTCGCGAAGCATGAGGAGGATAGGGGTTTTGATGACGGGCTTGGGAGGTGGCTTGGGGGTGGCAGCGCGCTGAGCGTGGTGCTTCTTGTGACTGGTTTTCTTAGCCATGTCTACTAATCGAAGTTCGAAGAAGAATACAAGGGGGTGCCTACAACGGCGACGACGTTAATGGAGTTTGCGAGGTAGTGGTGATTATGGACGAAGTCCACAGAGTGAAGAACTAGGGTTTGTCGAGGGCCAGGCTTATAGATGCCTGCGCATTGGAGAGTGTGGCATACATGCTGCTGTCACTCATTTCCGAACGGTTTCGGGTCTGCACCAAGGCGTCTCCTCGGTTAATATTAGTTTGATGTAAAGCAGAGCTCAGAAACCAGGCTGAGGCAAACATGTGCTTGGAACGAGGCTGTTGGGTTCTGAAATGAAAGCACGCGTCGTCTTAGTGTTTGCAGACTGCCAGGCGTGACTAGCCTAAATGGTGAATTCGATCCAGTACTCCTGATGAAACGGAGAAACCGGTGTCGTGTGATGCGAGTATGGTGAAAGTCGTTAGTCGTGTCATGTCCCAAGTTCAAGCTCACAAGTACAAGGGACATCCTGGGGTAATCCGAAATCCTTTTCGGGAATAACGTCATGCAGCACAACGCAACGCGCAACGGAAAGGTCATTAAACCAACTAATCCTACGTAGATTATCGATGCTCACCCACGAACGGTGCGAGTATAGGATTAGGGTATAGAGTATATGCAAACGACCAGTTACCAAAATACATCGAATAATCGCTACATTCCCTCTAAATGAGGTTCAGATAACTCGCCCACCTCCCAGGGGACAGGGTCTCCTTCCCATTCATCTTCCGCTTCATCAATGCCACGCTCTTCATCTTCCGCGAACTCGTCTCTGTTGTCCTCTCCAACACCCCATATCTCTCCCTTTCGGGGATCATAATGGACCACTCTACGCCCGGATAGTAGCCCCTTCACAATCATCTTTTCCTCGTACTCATTCTTCTTCGACTTCAACGATTCTAAAACCAGAACACGATGCAGCTCATTAGGCAAGTTGCCTTCAATGTTCTCGGCATCAGCATCAGCACCCGTGTCTTTGTCTGCATCCTCTTCATCCAGCACCGCATCAACACCACTACAACCGCCTTGCTTCACAGGTGACACTGAACCCTTGCCGCGAGGCTGAGTACGCTTTGCGTAATTCAGGATAGGATCCTCGGTCTCGGAGTTAGCCTCCTCGGTAGGTAACGCGGCACGGATACCGCGTGAGTGGTGAACGAGTTGCACGTTCTGTTGTATGCTGAGACCGTCGGAACTGCTTCCATCGTCGTTTTCCATGTCATCCATTATGCCATCATCGTCATTCTGGAACTTTGCTTTCTTACGACTCGTGGCCTTAGATGGCTGGTGACTGCGTGCGCCGTTGGGTTTTGATTTCCCTGACTGTCGGGAGGCGTTTGGATTAGGTGATGGTGGAAGTAACTGATGTGTGGAGGGGAGTGGTTCGGAAGGCGACGCAGAATCGCTCTCGTTATTAGCCGTGTCGTTTCGTCCCGACTCGAGCACGGATAAAACGCGTTTGGTTGATGCGGGACCCTGGGGTAGCGTCACTCTACGCGTATGGTTGGAAGGTTTTCTAACAGTGGGCAATGACATTTGAACCAACTTCGATCGTGACTTGGTCAATGCCGAGGACTGTGATTTCACGGTGTGCCCGGTTTTCATGGATGATTTGTTGTCGTTCTTCTTGATCTGGGATCCGTTATTGAATAGTTCGTCATCCATGCTAGGCAAAGCGGACTTTAGGTGTTTACTACTCATGTGCGGTTTCGCAGTCAAGGTGTCACCACCAAATAGGTCAGCCGTGGACGTGGGTTTGGTCTCTTCGAAGAGGAAAGTGAAGGCTTTGCCATTTACTGCGGGTTTCATAGGGCTATCATCAACGATGGATGAGTTCCCTCCGTCGGGTCCATTATCCTCTTCGTCCTCTCCACTGTCCTTGTCATCGCTATCAGGTCCTTGGAGGTATAATTTTGGGAAGGGAAGACTAGCCGGGGAAAGTACACGCCGACGTTTCCCTTTATTCGGCGAGGGTGATACTGGCTCACCCCGCAGTCGCTTTCGAGCACGAGAAATAGCAGATGGAGGTTCTGGTGGTAGTTGGGTCGAGGTTGAGGGTTGTGAGGGTTGGATGAGTGGAAAGGGGTCGGGGGATATTTGTCTTTGAGCACTCTGGGTTTTGAACTTTCGAGAGCTTGCGAACGGGCTTGCCGCAGGCCTGACGAGGTTGAATGGAATGGCTTCTATCTGCTTTCCCTTGCCCTTCTTTTGCGGGGAGAAAGGATTGAAGCTAGCAAGAGGAGCGGTATCTTCCGCTACACGCGAGACCGATTTCAAAAGTTTCGACGGTTTGGCGATGGGTGGCGTTGCTCGTGGAGGCGTAGAAGGTGGGTCATTAGGTCGTGAAATCAAGGCAGAAGTTGCTGTCGTGGCTTTGGACAGCTTCTTGTAGAACTTATATTTCTGAGCTGAATTCATAGGATTGGGACGACGCGAGATAAATTAGGGTGACGCGACGCACCAACTGCAGGTTGCTTCTTGATGTCTTCGATGGTGGGTTCTCTACCGTTTGTCTCCTTGAAATTGCGTTCCCATGCTTTGATTTCAGCGCGAAGACTGGCGAAGTCGGAGGACATATCGTTGGTGGATAGTGTGAATAACGATCATCAAATGTATGAGTTCGCGCCCCTGACACATGAGCTGGAATTATGGTCACGGGAGTTGAGGGACGCGTCCACAAACACAAACAACTGAACACGTTCCGGCGGCCTTGGTTCGATTTCACAGGTTCGTGCAACAAGCTTTCGACGACGCCAGAAATATCAACTCCTTACGACACACGACGAATGTCTGGAAACCGTCCTAGGTCCAGTATCATCAGCCTCTTCGATCCCCTGGCCAATTCCACGACTAGCGAAATTCCCTCCACACCACGCCGTGATGCCTCGGACGCAGACAAGGAGAACCACAGTAGTTCTCCCAACAGCCTCACAATGACGATGTTCATTAACAAGATAGCCAAACCGACACTTCACCCGCAGCCCGCGCCGTTGAAACGCCGACTCATAGACCTTGGGGACATGACCCTTGAAGATGCTGCGTGTCCTGAAGCTCTATCGGTTGAATCAATGGAGGAGGAATTCAGTGCGGGTTTCGACCAGGCGGATGATGAAGAAAATGCAACTCTGACATTCAAGGATATGGTCAAAGCCGCGACGCCAATAAGAACTCTCAAGACTGTCGTCGAATCACCCACAAGCAATACTTTCCCAATGGCTAGGGCGTTGTTCGCGGGCATCGCCCAAGAGCAAGTGACACCTGCACCCCAGCCAAAGAACGAGAGCGAGAACACTCCCTTCATGATAGAGGAGTCACCCGAAGGGCTTGATACAGAAAGCCCTATTGCAGAAGCCGTTCTCGAGGCGCAAGTGCCACAAGCGGCAAATCGGCCCGAGTTGGCAACAGAGTCCTATGTTGCACCTGAAGACATACCCCTTCCACCCTCACCAGTCGTGGCTGCGCAGGAGCTTACGCCTCTTGACCCTGTCGTCAACCATGTGAACGACGTTGGGGATTATTCAGAAGAAATCCTTCCTGACCATGGAATCGCCAACCCCCATGTGACTATGCCCGAGATGACCGAAGAGCAACCGCTCAATCTCCATATCCCCAATTCTCCTTCTGCCGAACCAGCAGACTCAGCCCAGTCCTCTGAGATACCACTAGCTGATACATCTATTCCTATTGTCGTCTCCTTATCCTCCCCCCCAATCTCGACGGCGCCTCTTCCTGAACCAGAGCAAGAAACCGACAAACAAAACTCTCCCGTAGCCAGGTTACGACCTCACTCATCTGATGTTTCTCCCCATGATCATAACCGCTTTTCTATCGATCTTCATGCATCTTTCCAGATGCACATGCAATCGGACGATATGTCATTTGATTTGCTGAGCGACAGATTATCGTTTTTCAATTCGTCAGGCGGAGAGTCCTTCCTCAGTACAATAGAGGATGATCCGAGCTTTGATCTGGAAACGGAGAGGATAAATATGGAGAAAGCGCTGAAGACATACTCTGGGGGCAAAGATACGAAAGAGAAGGTTGTCTCAACAGATGGTAAGCTTGGTATTCTTCGTTGTATCGTCATATCCTGACTTGTGTCAGATGTTTCTTCTGTTTCAAGCTCGCCTGCACCTGCAACTCCTGTTGATGGTAAGGAGCAAAGGACCTCCGTTTTCTGTAGATGGTTTCTGACCCTACCCAAGTACCTGGTACTCCATTGACACCTGGTCACCAATCTGACGATAGTCGCACAACAAATGGTATGTGCGTTATTGTCCGACTTTCATCTGTGCTGACGGAAAAGCCAGGCTCTGACCTCAAAACCGTTCGCAAGCGCATGAGTATTCCTATCGCGATTTCTTCGCCACGTCTCATCGATATAGCTTCACCCTTAACAAAAATGAGTCCATTGTGTGAGTGGCAACGACTATCCTTGAGAACCTAATCTAATTTCGTGAACCCGTAGCAAGATCTCCTTCACTCTCATTAAGCGGGTTGAATTCTCCTTCCCTGCGTTCGCCCGTTGCCTCCGCTAGCCCCGTATTTACCCTACCCACCTCTATGGCAAAGCGAAGAAGCTCCCTTCAGCTCACTACCCCGAAATCTATGAAAGAGAGTGCCATCCCTTCGCTCCCCCCTGTCATACCGGCCCTCAAGATCGTCAAGAGATCGAGAACCAACGGCCACGAGCGAAATGATTCAACTTCAAGTAGTACTGAGCAGAGGGGCACCTCAAGTAACCTTCCTAATGTCCCGGAATTGCCGGCGACTGCCCCCCTCAAAACACGAAAACCAACCGGGGAACAGGAAGTGCCACAAACTATTGAACCTGATGCACGATCATCTCGACGGGTGCCGAGACCAAGATCACTTGTACCGCCACGACCAACCCCTCCGGTCACTCAGGCAAATGGACCACGTCGTATACCGATCTCTGAAGGCCCACAGTTGAAGACTGCTGCCCCACGATCAGGAACAACGCCAGGGACTTCAACCGCAGGTCCTCGCAGGGTTCCCGCGCCAGCGACTTCAGCTTTGGTGACTCCACAAACCCGCCCGATGGTCGCCCCTAGTGGCTTGAAAGCTCCCACGCAGTTTGGAACAACAGCTACGACCTCGAGTATGACTTCGTCATTACCCAAACCTGTTTCTCGTACCTCGACCCTGACTTCGAAGCTACCCGCCCCAAAGAGTTTACTGAGGCCGGGAGGATTGCCGAGTTTTCGGCGCACGACCTGAGCCTTGTTGACTTTGTTGAGGTGATCTTGGTTCTCATCTCACTCCATCTCCTTCGCATAATCGCATGGACAATGGTCCTTTGATGCATGTTGCATACATCTCGATACTTAGCTACCCAGTATTTTTTAATTTGTCATAGACGAGCTTTCCAATCGACTTGCATGACATCGTGTTCTTTTTCCCATCCCAACAGTAATGACATTGTCCTAATACCGTATTCACGATAGTCTGAAAGCAGGGGATCTAGACACATCTATGACAGATGTATCGGTCAACTTCCTTGGCGTGATCTTTTGGTTATTTTTTCCCATCATTGCACGTAGTTCCTGACGTCATATGAACTGCGCCTCTTACGATTCGTCGAGAAACAGATATTAAAAAGTACTAAGCCGCGACAGATCAGAACGCCCTTTGCCATGTGCGAAAGCTAGCGGCTATACGGGATCTGAGTCGGGGAACCATGAGCAATACATAATTAATCAAACTAATGACATAAAAGTCGGTGAGGCCCTGGGTACACCGACGAGGTTCTGGTCGGTCATCACAGAACGTGTTGATCTAGTTCATCTGAACCCTCATCTCGACATGGTCGTGCTTTTACACGTCATATGCCTTGTCCGTAATCGCCGTTTGGGTGACCCTTTTATTTCTTTTTGGCAGATACAAATTGCAAGTTGAACGTGAGGTCTGTAGCTCTCCGTCGTTCAACACCTCTGGTCTGACCGCCATGAAGCAAGCAAACGGAACCTGGGTCTACACGACGCGTGTTAACCTGCACTTGAATCACCAGGGTGTATCTTTCTCCGAAATTGGCAAGTCCAACGTGACGGCTGTCTGCATCTGGGCCGGGGACGGTGATGGCAAAGGTGTTGCGGCGACGGGCACCAATACCACAGCCTTGTTTTCCCATTTTATTGTTCCTCAGTCGACAAAGGACCTTCGGTGCATGAAACCCAACCTTGTTGCCAAAAACCCTGCTTCTGAACCATCAGCGCCTGGCAAGCGGCCTAATATTGCTTCTTCTGTTTATGACGACCCAGCGTTCTCACCTGACCCCCTGTCCAACCCACTCTTTTCCTCCAACCTACCTCCCCCGTGGGCCATCCCCCCTGGACCCGGCCACCCAACGCTCAAAAAACAACGGCCCGTAAACGGCGAAGACTTCCACCCTCCACAGCCGCCCAACACACCTGCTGTGCCGGAGCCCAGTCCAGCGTCCGATAACAGAATTGTTGTTAAACCTCTTTCATCTATCAGCAGCTCAGATAACTGTCCTCCCACCACCTCCCCATCGACATCGCCTTTCACCCCCCTCGCTTCTGCCGTTACATCAACCCCAGCGTCATCAGCGTCCAACGACCCTTCATCGTCTGAACCTCACGTGCACCCAAAAGTCGATATGCCGCATGATACCCACCCCTCGACACAACACCCGCAGCAGCCCTCATCGTCAAAACCAGAACCCAAGAAACGCGCTGGTTTCTTCTCTCGTCTCTTAGGTTCCTCACCTAGCACAGAGTCTAGCGACAGTGGCACAAATCCGTCCTCATCCTCGCCACAAATGATGCCTTATAATTCCAACAATACCATGTTGCGCATGAAACATTCAACACCACGGGAGGCGGGTCCGAGGCCCGTCCTCATTCCCCAACACGCTACACGATCTTCCCCCGAGGTCCATCGGTCAGAACGGCCAGTTATGCCCCCCCGCGCGAAGACCACAGCAACACCGGGGGCAGCAGGCAGGGTTGTACCTGCAGTTGCACCTACCACTGCCACTGTGCGTGCAGTCGACGATTGGCAAGCTCGACAGGACTTGGATAAGATTGACGAGCTCGACGAATCCAACCCTTTTGGTTCGACGATACATCATGGAGGACCGTACGAGGCGGTTTCAAAGTTTGTGCAGAAGGATTCGGCTCCAAAGCAACAGGGTCGCCCTGAGAAGATCCAGGTGCGTTCCATCCTCACCCTCGTTTGGATTTTGCGCTGATTGGGCCCCCCAGCTTTCGCGCGGGCGGGATCCTATGATGTCCGGAGATGTAGGCGCATATATTCCAGTTACTCATACCATTGAGTGTTGACATCGTTTATTTCGTTCTCAGGTCTATAGAAACGCTCAAATCATTGCCTTACAAAAGGGTACTCTTGGCTTGAAGCCAGGCCAGATCCTCCTCCGTGACTCTGCCACCAACCCCGAAACTCCTTATGCCTATCCCCATCCCCACTCTTCCCAGCTTCAGCCTCAACCCAGTAGGCATCACGATCACCACATCCGTCACGCTTATCCTCAGCCTGGTGCACCCATGCATGACCCTCGGACTTTGCTGGAACGGCCAATGCCTACACAAATGGGTCCCTCAGCCCCACAACGAGGTTCTCCCGGCAATTACTCGGATATGGATGCTGTTCCACCAATTGACCCCACACACACACGGCGTCGGACGCCGTCTCCTACTGCTGCGACTACACACTCTGACGAAGATGACGATGCTGGCTTGGCTATTGGGATGGCGTTGATGGGTGGTAATCAGAATCACTCGCATGCAAGCACCGACACAACTACAACAGTGGTCGCTTCGGATTCCGACTCGAGTCCTCGTCATTCAGTCCAGAAGATCCTGTTACGCGAACCAACAGATGAACCTAGCCCGCCGTACACCGCACACGATAATCACAATGCTTCACCCTCACGAACACACGTCCTTCATGATTATAGGCCGCAGGGACCCGCAGTAATGCAAAACAACTACAGAGGAGAAGTGTGGGAGACACCTCCTATCACTATGCCTCGCCCAGGCCCTATCCCACCTCAAGAACCAATCCCGCAGTTTGTTCCTGTTCCTGCCCCTATTCCTACCCCTTCCCAGTCACGACACGCTTCATGGCATCCACAGCCTGCTCAATCACCACCCCAGCAATATTCTCGCCCAAGTAGACAAGACATATACAGTTTCCAGCCACAACCATCACAACAACGCGTCGTCCCGGCCAATCCTGGGCTCAGCCGATCTTCTACATACGCCCCAGGCTCTCTAAACCCTTATGCAGACCGATCAGCGCTAGCCACATCACTCAAAGCAGGAGGTGGTACCCCACCATCATCCAGTACGCCAAGTCTGCGCGGTCGTGAGACTGATACTCGAAGCGTCCAGCAGTCCGTTATGACCATGTCCAATGCCTCGAGTCGTTCCCAAGGCGGGGAGAATCCCCGCAGGAACCGATTCCTTCCGAAGCGACTCATCATGCCCGCGCCTCTCCAGCCAGCACTGCAGAATCAGGCGACGATACATCAAGTGCGATTTGATCCTCAGGCAAACTCCGTTTACGCGCCTCGGGACCCGTCCCCGCCGAAGATCAAACACTCTTCACTTGCTCCACCACCACGAGCTCAAGACATTCATATGGCCCCATCAAACGGCAAGCTTCGTAAGCGAATGAGTCTTGTTGGAGGCATGAAATCGTCGAAAGAGCCTTCTGCGCCCCCCGTTGCTGCGGTCTCGTTCTCGGCCAACATTGTGTCAGCTGACAGGCATGCTCGCGGTGCTGAGAGAGTGCAGAAGAAGGTTCTGAGTAAAAGAAAGTGACCGGTCACGCTCTTCATCTCACTGTCCTGGATGATTCCCGTGCTCTCACGATTCATGATTCGGTCAACGTTGCACAACGACGGTTAACCCATTCGATCATGATTTTTTTGACATAGACATTCCCATCCAGTTCTAATGTTACTTTCAGAGGATCATTAATAATGTTATCATACCCAGTTACCCAATCGCCTTTGTTACGGATCGATTTGCTGTTTGTTCTCCATGGACTCTGTTGTTCTTTTACCTCGTATTTGTTGTTGCCCGGGTCTTTAATTTGTCGTTACCTGTATCTGAATGTTCAATCTCCCCCCCTGCTCGGACCGCGCATTGTGACATGTATCGTAAAGGCTACCATAACTTAATCCAGATAACTATAGATGGGTCTTCAGTCAATATGATACACAGCGTTTATCTTCTGCTGAAAATGTTAGGCCTTCCTTATGTGGACTGCGTCATCAAGAACCCCACTTTATGAATATGAGTGGGATCAAAACGTGTCAATACAATTCGATCATCCTACTCGAAGCAGAGAGACATACGGGTCAATATGCACAAAGGTCTTGAGATAAGTTTGTTTCACAACGGCTAACCGAAAGCGTTCATCACAGCTAGTCATCGATATCCTTTGTGTACCACTACAACCACTGGTGTGAATCACACATC
Source organism: Macrolepiota fuliginosa MF-IS2 (assembly GCA_015584085.1). Taxonomy (NCBI): domain Eukaryota; kingdom Fungi; phylum Basidiomycota; class Agaricomycetes; order Agaricales; family Agaricaceae; genus Macrolepiota; species Macrolepiota fuliginosa. The sequence continues at coordinate 28,063 of MU151170.1, read as the reverse complement.
ACGCAGCTCGTGTGTATGTATGCCCGAACAGGGAATGGGAGGTCTATGTCAATGTTTTGTTGAACCTATGCAGCAGGTTGCACGTGCACGGAGCTTCGTTTCGACTTGGGGTGCATGCCTGCGTGGTTTATGGAGCGGGCCGACGAGATTTTATTGGGTGGACTGCCTTGGGATTGCTACCACTCTTGTCCAGCCATCCGCCGAGGTCAATTTAGGTTCATTTTATCCAGGCTCACTCCACTTCGAAGTTCTTCCTTGCGACTCGGGTGCACACCCGGCAGTGCAACATTATTTCCTTCTCTGATTTCGTTGCATGTGCTCTTCAATTTTGAACGAAGGGGGGTATTTTGGGCCGCAGCTATTCCGTAACTGCATACCGAATGGGATTCACAAAGTTCTTCCTGGTGGTGCTGGGTCAGTCTCGATCCCCCTTCACCACGAGAGCAAATGATGCCGGCATTGAGGACTGGCTATTAGCAACTGTTCTAAATATCAGAGCTACGAGTCTAATAAGTTGTCGAGACAGCCGAATTGCTGGTGTTTTGGTTAGAGCCTGAAGGCTTCCTGTTCTAGAAACACTTATTGCGAGCTGCTGGTTTTTCGGTCCACGCTGGCGAATCCACCGGTCGGCACGTTGGTGGTCTCTGTGGTAAATACACTGAGCGTGCTTCGATTTCGTATCCTTCGATCAACGTTCGATATGACCACTCTCAGGGTACACCACCCACATTGGTGCCTCGGTGACCAACGGCTTCGTCGAGTGTCGTTATTACAACTCGGAAAGGAAACTATATGTTAGTTAATTGTAACAAGAATGCGACGAACATTACGAGGAAGTAGGATCATGTGTGAGCGAGCACTGGGGAGCATATGTTTCCTCTGCTTCTGGGTCGCGGCAGGTCTAAATTAGTATCTCTATAGGGGTATAAGTTGGAGGAGGGCTTGCGAGGACATTGTCTTGTCGAATTTACTCTGCAGTATGCGTTGCTATCTGGCTCCTCTCAGTTTGGTCACTGCTGCGTTGTTCCTATCACAAGTACAAGGAACCGCTGTTATGAAACGACAAACATCTGCGTGCTCTTGCGCAGGTCAGTCACTGACTCTGACCCTAGATAAAAGAATAAGGCACTGATATGAAATGAAGGGAGATCCTTTTCAGCATCCACCGTGCAAAACGCGATCAACAAGGCCTTGGACGGAGGAGCTGGGTTTGTGGATTGAATCACTATCGCCGTCAGAGCACTCACGCCCGGTTTGTTTTGAAGGGATTACCCTCATGAATATCACGACTTTGAGGTACGTTCTGGGGTATATGACCATCAAGTGAGGGTCCAACATATGTCAATAAGGGTTTCGACTTTACAACTTGCTCGGGTACATTCTTCGAGTTCCCAGTACTGACTAGCGGAACATACAACGGCGGATCCCCCGGAGCTGATCGAGTTATTTACGACGACAGTGGTCATTTCTGTGGTATGTCCCCCTTAGTATTAATAATCACGGGCTTCGGAGTGACGATTCTCATGATAGCCTGCCTGACGCACACTGGTGCCTCGACAACGAACGGATTTGTAGAGTGCAATTTCTAGGAATAGGACCTGTGGAGTGCGAATAAAAATGTACTGGTGAAATTGAAGAATATGATTACACTTCTCTGAGATCAGTTCCGCTCCTGCGAGTTCGCATATTAATAATTAAGTAGCTTCTGAAGGTGAAAACGACCTCAAGATTACGATTTCGGATAGGTTCCTGGTTCCTAGGAGTGGGATCCAAACGCACCAACTTTGCATTTTTTTTCCTCATCTGGGTCTGGGGGACCAAGACACCTGTTGGATTCTCAGTGCATCGAGTGCTACTCGAGCTACTTATCAAGATAGTGTGTGAAGAAGAGGTAGCATCTACCATCTGGGGTAACGTGGCCGATGATGTTTAGCACTCGGCATGTATTGATGTCGGACTTCCAATGTCTCGGATCCTTCTGATTCAAGGAACCCGCTCCTTTAGTGTGCCTTATCGTCCTCTGAGCTGTCATTATCCCACAGTCGGCACTTTGACCTGTGAAGTAATTATCGCAATATGGTGCTGCAGGCGACAGTGGTTCATCTGCGGAAAACCTGGGCCCAGCATGTCAAAGAACCAAAACCTAGGGAGTGGCTTCTACAATAAATCGTCCATATTACACGCGCAGGAGGCATCCTAATATTGGGACACAATCAGCTCTCCGAAGATAACTCCGAGGCTTACGCACCTCGGAAATGCTCCAGAAAAGAGACTAGATACCGCTGCAACATTGATCGCGTATAAGTGAAAGGGATACTCTAACTATGGTTTATCTGGCAATCACTCTAGTGCGCTTTGTGAGGGCCGTCTCTCCGCGGGCCCTCACCTATACTTAGGACCCCGTAGGCAATCCGTTCGTCGAAAGTCGTACTCCAAACATGATACCTTCTTGGGCAATTCTCCAGCTCTAAATCCACCATGCGACTTCCGATTGGACAGGTCTTCTGACGTATGTATTTCGAGTGAAATCTCGTTCCGTCACACGACATTACATACGGAGGACCCGCTGATAAGGAGCGGACAAGAGGTGGTATAAATGCCTTTCAATTGCCAAGGGCTCCTGTGGAAGTTCACTCCACAATGTCATCCCTCTCGCGAGAAACTCGGCCTTCCATGGTCACTCAAACGCAGAAAACCCAAAGAGTTGAGGAAACGGCATCTCTGGACCGGAAGAGTACCGATGAAAAGGCAGAGCATGTTGAGACTTCAAGCGATGGCTCTGTGGATCTCCAGCATGGAGATGAGGCCTTGAGGTTGATTGATGCGGAGGAAAAGGTTGAATTCAGTGAAGAGTATAATCTAAAGCTGAGGAGAAAGCTGGTACGTTGTTTCCGGTCGCAATATTTCGTTCATCGTCCCATACGCTCTTACAGGATATGTTGATACCGCCTATCTGCGCTTTTGTGTATTTCACGCAGTTTCTGTAAGCCCCAACCACCAACAGTGTTGTCAAGCTCACCAAGTACTATGTAAAGGGATAAGACTTCGTTAAATTACGCCAGGTAATGACTCTCCCTTGTACCTGATGCCCGAATCTGAACAAACCAGTGTTATGGGTTTTCCGGTAACTGGCCAGGTCAGTATCTTTCATTCAACTTCGAACTCTTAGACTTATGGGTGGCGTTCCAGGGCTATAACCTTGTTTCCATGGCCTTTTACCTTGGTGGGTGATATCTAGAAACGCGCGAACCCGACACTAACCTTACTCTCAAGGCTTCTTATTCTGGGAGTTTCCAACAACCTATATTTCACAGAAGCTGAGGGCAGCCAAGTACCTCGGTTCGTCACTGGATTAATTTTCGTGTTGCCTATCTAATGAGGTGGATAGGAGTTAACATAATTGCTTGGGGAATAATCCTCATGCTTCATGCCGCCGCGGAATCCTTCGGCGCGTTCTTCGCCTTGCGCTTTCTACTTGGTGGGCTCTCCTTTTCAGGTAATGATGTATGGGGTAGCTAAATACTTGTAGGAATGTGTGAATCATGTGTCGCCCCAATCCTTATTTTGATCATTTCTATGTTCTACAAGAAGAATGAACAAGCTAGGCGTATTTCGTGGTTCTATGTCATGGCAAGTAATCGCTGTACTTATGCGCCGAAGATCTTATCTTATGGCACACGATAGAATGGTATTACGATGATCTTCGGGGGTTTTGTTGCCTACGTGAGTCAATTGATTTGACGAGGACAGATGGGTTCACATAACATCCCTTCAGGGCGTTTCTTTCTATGACGGCCACAGACTTGCTCCATGGAAGATTATCTACATCTTGCTCGGTGCCTTGGCCATATTAGTCGGGATCTGCGTACTCATATGGCTCCCCGACTCTCCCGTTCATGCGCATTTCCTTACTCAAGAGGAGCGCGTGGCTGCTCTTGAACGAGTCCGTGATGATCAAGGGGGCACTGAAAACAAGACACTGAAGAAGGAACAAATCAAGGAGGCAGTGATGGATATTCGAACCTGGCTCATTGTCATTACGACCTTGCTCAGTGAGTGCTGTCGAGGGTAGTGATGGCTTGGGGTGTTAATTCACGTATGCGATTATAGCAAGCGTACCTAATGGCGGGATCAGCAATTGTAAGTATGAGATGTGTTATCAAAAATAATCGAGATAGCAAATATCGCTTCTAGTTAGCAACTTGATCATAAAGGGTTTCGGATACACGTACGTGCAACTCGACCAGTAAAAGGATTCAACTGACAGTCGTCTCTAGATCCAAGCAGACTCTAATCTTGTCGACCCCAGGAGGGGCGGTCGCGGCAGCAATGACGCTTTTCTGTGGTTGGTACTCCGATAGGAAGGTGCGAAAGGCACTTGAGCTACTTTCGTTTGACTCAATAGAGAATTGACCAGAATGAACGGATGGTCCCCATCATCTTTGCTCTCGTGCCGACAATTCTCGGTGCAGGTATGTCTTTTGGCATGAGCGCAAATCATAGAACCACTCAACGCTGGTAGGCTTACTTATTGGCTTCAATCGCGCCGGGCAGAAAGGTGTACTTCTCTTCGGTCGGTGATTCCCCATTTCTAAAGTCCCTCATGAACTCATATTTCCTGTCAGCCATCTACCTCACCGGCACATTCGGTAGTGCATTATCTTCAGTTTACGCTTACAACGCCAGCAACACTAGTGGCCACACAAAGAAGAGCACTATTAATGCAATGACTCTCGTCGCCTTCAGCATAGGAAACATCGTTGGCTCCGAGATTTTCCAGCCAAAGGATGCACCTGACTATATACCTGGAAAGATTGCTATTATGGTCCTCCTCTCAGTGCAATTAGCGATTTCGGTCCTTTTGCGTTGGGTCAATCTCAGGCTAAACAAGAAAAAACTTGTAGTAATCGAGGAAATTAAGAGGAAACATGGATGGACAGATGAGGACGTCCAGAGGGAGAGGAATAAGCATGCGTTTGCTGACTTGACCGACAAAGAGTGAGTCTTTCTCAATCGTGATGTGACCCGTAGTGTTCACACTTCTGGTCAACAGGAATCCATACTTTGTGTATACAGCATGATTTATTCGAGAATGTAGTACATATATCGCATCGACAGAAAGAAACTAGTAGGCATCCGACTAACATAGGTCATCGCCACTGTGAATTAGGTGCATTATGTGCATAGTCCAGATCTTTGTCAGTTTCAACCCATTTTGTGTGATTCATAGCTATACACTCTGCTGGACAACCATATCAACCATGCTGGGGGTTGTTTCAATTGTTCCTGGCGGGTAAGAGTGCCGAACCCCAAGACACTCCGCTTGTGCGAAGTATGTGGGAGGCGCATCCTGTCCTTGATCATATTGCACTGCCTCGTATTTCATTCCAGCTGCAGATCTGAACAAGCATTATAGTCAAATATACAGTACAAGTAGAAATACAGATGCTCAGTATTGTAGCCGGAACATGAACTGGAAACTGTATTGCTTGGTGTCAGGATCCCAATGCGACCAATTCCAGTAACCTGCATCATCAGTTTCGTCTTCTATTTCGCGAGCGGGGATACGGAAAGCGATGGTCTCATATGGTTCGGCGGCAACCTAAAGACCGTAAGCAAAAGAACAACGAAGGTTTGGCGAGCACACATACAATGAGATATTGGTAAGCCTTGTTAGGTGGTTCTCGCTTTTGTTCCCAAGCACTCATGAACCGCCTACGAGGGATGACTCCAGGCTTTATTTGCGGGAGGTGCACCTGCACCATCATACCTTCCTTGCCTGTATCCCTGTCTCTGACTTTCGTAACGCGGTATCCTGGTCTACCAATTTTCAGAAAAACTTTACGTTGTACATTGCTTTGAGCGGGAGCAATCATGAGTTGTGTCTCCTTTGCATCGCGAGCAGCGCGTCGTGCGAGATTTGTCTGATGTTTCTTTCCTTGTGTATGCGCAAGGTAAGAGCCTTCGTTGGTGTGTAGGGTCAAACATAGACGACATTCGAGAGAGCCAAGGTGATTGCGCAAAATGTAGGGATCCTTAGAGCAAATGAGAACAAAGGAGGGAACACAAAGTCCAGCGAGCATACCTTTGCCAGGTCAATGGTCTCCAACGCTAGCTTCCTCAAACGCTCGCGCCTGTCAACATTGGTCTCTGAGGCCCCAGCAACACCGCCGCCGCCGAATTTTGAACCTACACGATTCTATACGGAGTCAGACAATGCTTCTGTTTGGGTCAGAAATCCGTGAATACCTGATAATCTGAGTGAATATATTGTCAATATGCGAAACAAAAGGGGAATGAGAGCACATACCCATTGTAAGTTGTCAGAAGAGTGAGTGACGGAAACCGAACAAGTCCCTTGAAAGTTGAGGCCGTGAGTCGTGACAAGGTGACGCACACACAATCACGCTCTCATGTAAGCCATGCATCTGAGATCCAGTTGTCCGATCACCATCACAGCAAAAAATCCTGATTTCAAGGTTACTCAAAGGTCTCGCTCCTCTCGTCTCCCTATAAGGAGCGGTTAATCAACATGGCCGCAACTAAACGCCCTCTTGATGATGCTTCTTCTGCCCGAGGGACAAAAAAGGCCAAAACTGCCGAAAAAAACAAAACGAAGAAGGAAGTAAAGGTCGACAAGCCGAGCACTCTTATGACGGAGGAAGTTGATTTTCCCCGAGGAGGAGGCACATCTTTTACACCATTAGAGGTCAAAACTATCCGAGCTGAGGCTGTAAAAGAGGCAGATGAGGCCCTCTTCAAGGTACGAGCTCCTGGAATGGTCCAACTTAGTTTTTCTCTGAGAGTGTCATAGGAAGCACAAGAAGAGAAAGGCAAAAGGAAGAAGAAAGCACATAGGGCTGGTAAGGCGGAGGGCGGAAGTTCCGCAGAAAAGGGCGGGCTTGTGCGCATTGAGCATTTGAACTACAAGGTATGTTTCAGTATTGACTTGATAGAATCGTACTCATGGCGCACTTAGCGAGTTTTTGTTGGAATGAAGATCCTCGGCCAAATCGTATCCATTATACCACTCGGCTTGATTGTCTCCTTGCCAAATCAACTTTACGGCCATATTCCAATCACTCAGATATCAACCCAATTTACAGGGGTTCTAGAACGCTTCGATACCCAAGATGACGAACCAAGCGAAGGCGAGGACGACGAAGAAGGGGAAGCCTTTCGAGTGCCTGATCTCTTTGAAATGTTCCATGTTGGCCAGTATGTGCGGAGCGTCGTAACAGGTGTGCACGCAGCTGGTGTCAGTGATATGACGGGTGTTGGGAAGTTAAGGGATGACCTCGCCAAGGCGAGTAAGCGTGTGGAACTCAGTCTTGTTCCTGAGAAGGTCAACTCTGGTGTTCAAAAAACTGATTTAAAGACCGGTTTCGTGAGTCCTCCAGGTTCTTTGCTTTCTGGTATGCTCAAACCACCATACAGACAATCTCTGCTGCCATAAAAAGCATCGAAGACCACGGTTACAATCTTGATATGGGTGTGCCGGACGTCTCTGGTTTCCTCTCATTCGAGGACGCCGGTGTGGAGAGCCCGAAACTTTATATGGGCCAAGTCATCGGTGTCACTGTTACTAAGATTTCGAGCAATGGGCGTGTGTGTAGTGTTAACATAAATGGGGACAAACAGGCAACATCATTCGTGAGTTCGTTCTCGAGCACCCCATCCCAATTCTTACCTTTTCTTCAGCTTTCCGAAATTTCCTCTGTTGCCTCTGTGCTTCCTGGCACCCTCGTACAGTCCTTGGTGACCTCGATCAGTCCCGATGGAATCAACCTTCAAGTTCTAGGATTCTTCGACGGCACGGTGGACCTATTTCACTTTCCAAAAAGCACCGAAAAACCGCTCAAAGTCGGGAAAAAGGTCAAGGCCCGGATCCTTTATAATTACTCAACGTCGCCGCCAAAATTCGCCCTTGCGCTGTCGGATCACGTCATGCACCTGCGACCTCGCCTTGTTTCTTCTGAAAACGGTGCCAGTGTCCTACAGGAGGCCTACCCTATTGGGACCATCCTTGACGGTGTCAAAGTCCTTCGGGTGGAAAAGGAACGGGGTCTCATCGTCGAAGTGGGAGAAAGCCAGGAAGGATTCGTCCATGTACGTCGTGCGATTTATTTCATCTTATCATCACGCTTATTTTTCTCTCCAGATATCACATCTCTCTGATGACCACGTAGCATCTCTGAATTCCACCGGTCCTTGGAAACCCGGAACAATACATCGTGCCCGCATTACTGGCTACTTCGCATTCGATGGCCTCTTGCAGCTATCTCTCAAACCATCCGTTTTGGAGCAAAAATATATCCAAATTACAGACGTGGAGGTCGGAGAGGTCGTGAAAGGAACGATAAAGAAGCTAACAGATTCAGCGCTGTTTGTAGCACTTTCGGGTAACATTGATGGCGTTGTTTGGCCAAACCACTATGCAGACATCATCCTCAAGCACCCTGCTAAACGGTTCAAAACCGGAGCCAGCATCAAATGTCGGGTTAGTGTCTCATTCCCAACCCCTCGCAATCCACTGTTCTGACGGACACGGAAAGGTTCTCATGGTTGATCCCGAAAGGAAACGCATATCCTTAACGGCCAAGAAGACACTCCTCGATTCCCAATTACCTGTCCTCTCAAAATTTGAAGATGTCCGAGCAGGAATAGTGACGCATGCTGTGATCTTCAGAGTGCATGAAAAACACATTCTTGTCGAGTTTTATAATAATCTAAAAGCTATTGTTCCCCTGAAAGAGGCTAGGTACAGGATGATTCTTATTCTGTCGTAATCAACGCCTTACATCTTGTTTTAGTGAGACGCCCGTCAGCAATATGGCAGAGGCATTCCCCGTGGGCAAGGTTGTCAAAGTCCGCATTACGACTGTCGAACCGGACCAAGGGCGCATCATTGGTAGCATTCGTCAAGCCGCCCCGACTTTCGATTCCGCCGTTACCGATATTAGCGAAGTAGAAGTCGGAAACATCGTTGAAGGGGTTGTCACCGAAGTCCACAAAGACAATGCCATCCTTATTCTGCAGCCCAGCCGTATTCGGGCATTACTCTCTCTCAAAAACTTGGCCAACCACCGACGCATTGGTCTGCCCCAGCTGAAGAATGACCTCAAAATTGGGGAAAAACTAGGGGAATTGGTGGTCGTCACTAGGAACCCCGAGAAAGGTTTCGTGATTGTCGCTAATGCACCAAGGAGCAAGGCTACGCTACCCAGCAAAAACTCACTGTCGATTGATACAATTGACGTTGGTCAAGTTGTTGGTGGTCGTGTAACTCGACACACCCGACACGGAACCCTCGTCAAAGTCAGCTCACATATCGGCGGTATTATTCACCCAACGGATGTTTCTGACATCTTCGACACCTGCAATCCTTACCCTGTAGTTGATTCTTTGGTCAAAGCAATTGTTGTTGGGCTGGATAAAGAGAAGAGGCAAGTTACGCTTTCGACAAGGCAGTCAAGGCTTCACCCAGATCAGCCGGTGCAGATCATAGACAGGGAGATCAGCGATTTCGTGGATTTGGCTGTTGGTGATACTGTTCGGGGTTTCGTCAAGAGCGTAGTTGAACATGGATTATTCGTAACGGTGGGTCGCAACATTGATGCTCGAGTACAGATCCGCGAACTATTTGACGAGGTGGGTGGCCAACTATATCACTATCTTGAATTGGCTAACACGGGTTTAGTTCGTCAAAGACTGGAAGCCCCGGTTCCAAACTAATCAATTGGTCAAGGGCCGCATTCTCGGGTTGGTTTTATTTTATTTTTTCCCTGGGCCAGTATTTGATTCGTGCTCCCTAGTGTAGATGCGCAGAACAAAAAAGTCGAGCTCACATTCCGCTCTGGAGATCTATCCGCTCGCGAGGCGCAAACCAAACGCTTACCTTCTGACCTTCGTGAAGGTGAGAAGGTTGATGGCATCGTCAAAAAAATCGAGGAGTACGGTCTGTTCATCCAGATTAAGGATACCAAGTTCAGTGGTTTGTGTCACAAATCTGAGGTATGCTACATGCTTTCAAACCACGGGCACAGGCTAATTTATTGTAGCTCTCGGATAGTAAAGACGCCGATGTGAGCGTAGCACTTAAAACTTTCCGTGAAGGCGATCGGGTCAGGGCTGTCGTTATCGGTGTCGACAAAAAGCGTATCTCCCTAAGCTTAAAGCCTTCATATTTTACACAAGAGGAACTGGAAGACGACGGATCCGATGGCAAATCTGGTCGTAGAGCCTCAAGTCCCCTTGGCGTTATCGGTGGTGACATGACGGTTGGCGATAACGAGGATAGTGATACAGAGATGCAATTAGCAGGGGAAGTGTCTGATGAAGATGACGATGATGATGAAGACGACGATGATGACGGCGCCAGCGATGCAATGGAAGTTGACGAGAGCGCAGCAACCCAACTATTCCAACGTCATGAAAAAGCCGAGAAAACCATCAGCACGTCTAACGCCCCCACGCCTGTCCTATCGCTAAGCGGCGGGTTCAAATGGCATGGTTTCGATGAGAACCCAAACATGGAGGGCATGGAGGAAGACTCTTCCGACAGTGATGGTGAAGGTGATGGTGAAGAACAGTCCCACAAGAAGAAGAAGAAACGCAAACAAATTCAGCAGGATTTGACAACAGAACTTCACACCAAGACCCCTGAATCCAACGCCGATTTCGAACGTGTGCTTTTAGGTTCACCAAACTCATCCTATGTCTGGATTCAGTACATGTCCTTCCAATTACAGCTTTCCGAAATTGACAAGGCTCGCGAGATTGGCAAGAGGGCCATTAGAATGATCAACTTCCGGGAAGAGCAGGAACGACTGAACGTTTGGATTGCATTACTCAACCTTGAAAATGTATATGGCACCAACGAATCGTTGGATACAACCTTCAAAGATGCTGCTCGCGCCAACGACTCCAAAACCGTCCACCTCCGCCTGGCATCCATTCTCGACCAATCGGGCAAATATCAAAAAACGGTCGAACAGTATCAAAAGACGTGCAAAAAGTTTGGATCCAGTTCCAAAGCCTGGACGCTATTTGCCGAGTTCTATCTCAAATCTGGCAGCCTCGAGGAGGCTAGGAAATTACTCCCCCGTAGTTTCCAGAGCCTAGAGAGAGGAAAACGTGAGTTCAGCCTATGCCTTCTTATTCGAAATTGGCATTGAGCGCATTCCCAGACATCAAGACCGCGTCAAAGTTTGCCCAACTAGAATACAAACATGGTGATCCCGAGCGAGGAAAGACGATCTTTGAAGGCATCATTGATTCACACCCCAAAAGATGGGACATCTGGTTATTCTATATCGATATGGAGGCAAGCAAGAAGAACATTCAGAGTATTAGGTACTTTTATCATCTGCCCCTCACATTACTCTATTCTCATGTCGTTGTAGGAATGTCTTTGATCGCGTTTTTACCCTCAAAATGACGAGTCACAAAGCCAAGTAAGTCTAATTAGACAATGCATAACGCGGAACGATTATGAACACCAGGAATCTTGTAGATCATTTTTCAAAAGATGGCTTGAGCTCGAGAAAAGGATTGGTGACGAGGAAGGGGTGGATGCAGTTAAGCAAAAGGCTACACAGTGGGCTCAAACAGCAGCAAATGGCACATCTTGAGAGGCGTGCTGGCCCTAGATAATAACACGGATGTAATTCATTTTTAAGTGGTATTTCAACCGGGACCCCAAATGCGATGTCTTGGTGAATACCGGAGATATCCCTGGTGGCCCAAGTTCTTAAAGTTCCCTCTTTCTCCCTGGCGGCACGGTCGGAGTGAGCCGCTGTCGTCTTAGTCCGTCCCTACTCCCTGGAAGGGAACCTCGATACCTCTATCTCACCATCGGTATTGAGCTGGTCCTAATGATGTCCTCGCGTCGTCAAGTACTTCTCTTGAGCACTTACCTATAAGATTCCTCTCGTAAAACCTAGCAGAAATGCACTGATCATAAAGGGAATGGGGAGATAGTCCATGTTGATGTCGCAACGAAACATGAAGTGGTATGAGTATCAAAGAATTTAGACTTACTGTCAGTTCTGTGTCTATCGCCTCAGCCCTTTCTTGTAATCCCTCTACTAAATCAAGATATACCGCATCAGCTTTCGACTTCTGCTGTTGAAGGCAATGTCCACTATGACCCGTTGCTTCAGCCGCGGCTTGTCGCTCTGTTGTCCTGGCTTGGGCAAGGAACCACGGAGTAGTGATCGAGCAAAGGCATTTCGGCGGAGTCGCAGGTTGAGTAAATAGGTAGCAGAGATGGTTTTCGTAGTTCAGCCTTTAGCGGAAAAATGTGGAAGGCCTTGGTGTAGAGATCCCCAAACCTGTACCATAAAAGAACCTTGAATAGAGACAATCGAGAGGACTTGAAGGATGCGAAGAATGAATTGTAGTGATAATTATAATGGAGATCAGTTAATAACAACAGCGCCATGGGCTGCCCTTTTTTATAGGGAGAGGAAGTATATCTGTAAGATGACGAAGTGACGATCATGACACCAGGCAGAGCATAGAAAGAAAGACAAAACGGAATATTAGAGAGATGAGAGAGACACGGAATCCAAGCGAATGACTGATACCAAAAAACTAGGGTCAACAGAAGGGCGGGTTGGGGGATGGAATATTCGAGGGGTATATGCAAAATGAGGAACTACATAGATCAGCAAGAACAGGATGGGCAAGGGAATGAAGAACGGGGATGAGAGAAGGAGAGAAATACTATGATCGAGGCGACCTCGTTCTGTCTGAGATGGTAATGGTGGGATCGCTATCCAAGTCGCTCAACCGCTGTCGATGACCCATTGAACTAGCAGCTAGGTGCCGTTCCCAGTCGTCCAACTCGCTTGAAAGGTGTTCGAATGCTAGAGCATTATCCGAACTTGATGTGCTCGTTCGTTGGCCAGAAATCCCTGAGATAGGCCTATTACCAAAATCTGGGCGATCGACTTCAAGGAGGATTTCGATCTTGCGTGACAGTTGTTCATTTTCCCTCCGTAGGTCGGCATTGTTGCTGTTGAGTTTCTCCAGCAGGGTTTCACTGTGTCCTCCACGAGCAATGACAAGAGACTCATTGAGTCTTTCAACATCATGCTGAAGCTCTTCAATTTGGCTGAGGCGGTCGTCGGATTCACGTTGGGAGGAGACGAGCTTGTCACGAAGAAGTTCAGCATCTTTCTCCAGGGATTCAATACGGGTACGGAGCTCCTTGTTTTCGGAGTGTAGACGCTGAGCTTGCCGCTGACCCTCGATGAGTTGTCGCGAGAGTTCATCCTCGGAAGGCGTCGTACGGCCATTAACACTGCGCATAGGTCGTCCACTCCTCGCAAGTTCCAGGTCGGTCGTGAGCTGAGTATTGACAGCCTTCTGTTTCGTGAGTTCTTCACGCATTTTTCTCATCATCTTCTCAGTACCCCTGCATGGGATCAGGTCGTGAACTGGGGAAGAACGGACGGAAGAACTTACTTAACATAGTGCACGGCAAGACGGTAATCTTCTTCCATCTGACGAATCTGCGCCATATGATTCTGCTCCGCCTCAGCTAACTTTCGTTCAGCTTCTTGCACCCGGAAGTCCGTATCACTATCCCCAGTTTCACTTCTCGAATTCGATCGCACCCGATCTAGCTCATTCGTCAACACATTCACCTGAGCCTCAGCGTCCCTCGTCCTCCTCAACACCTGTGCTAACTCGCGTGCCGCATCCTCATGTAATCTTGCCCTCTCTGCAAGCTTATTCTCTAGGTCTGCTACAACAGGGGAAGACGAGTTGAGTGATCTCGATGACGACCGCATATCTTCCTCATCCACACTGAGCCCGGTTTCGCTGAGGTAATTCCTGAGCATGGCAAGCTTCATGCTTACGTCTCCTGCTTCCTTGAGCTTGTCTTGGACTGATGCATCACGCTCCGAGAGGTCCCTACGAAGCTTACCAGCGTCTGCAAAGGCATTGGACAATTGTCCACGAAGGTTTACAATCTGAGCTCTCAGAGACACCTGCTCTGTCTTCTGCTCCTGCACACGCTTCATTTCCTCTTCCAACTGGTTATGAGCTTCATCAGCCTTGTTGTCGGCTTCCTTCAACCGCAACCTCAGACTCTGCGCCTCAGCTTCCAGGGCCTGGATCTTTGCATCATAGCCACGCACGATCCTATCTTCATCCGTCTTCAGATCCCGATGCGTATCCAGCAATTGCCCAAGACTCCCAGTTGTGAACGCACGGAGTGCATCAGCCTCCTCACGCGACTTTGCCCACGAAGTCTCAACATCGGTCAACCTTCCACGGGCGGTCTCGGCTTCAGCTGTCAGCGTTTCGATTTCACCCCTCATATCCACCACACTACTCTCCAGAGTGTTGACCTGCTCTCGAGCACGCTGATATTGCGTGTCGATCTCCTCTGCGCGCTCCGACGCTGCTTGCAAAGCAGCTCTCGCCTGTTCGAGCGCTCGGATATGCTGATCTCGTGTACGTGTGAGTTCATCGACCTGCGACCTGAGCGTCACCTCGTCTGCCTCCTTTTGCTCCAACAACGAATTCTGCGACACATAGCGATCCGTTTGCTCACGATGCTTCGAATCCAGGATTTTGTATCTCTCCTGAAGCTCGGACTGTGACTGTAGCATGCGTTTATGTGTTTCTTCCATCATATCTGCACGCTTAAGAGCATCCTCAATACGGACTTCGGACTGCTGGGAGAGCGTTGCTTGCAGCGTTAGTGCTTCGCCAAGTTCGCCGATCCTGCGGTCTTGTGTCCACCGTTCGCTCATGAGGTTTGTCATGCTCTGTTCGAGATACGCGATACGGTCGCGTTCTATTCGTGATACCTCGACTTCATTGTTGACTTCGAGGGCAGCCAGCTTGGCACGATAGTACGCAGCTTCTTGTGCCGCGCTTGCCTTAACACGCTCGGCTTCTGCAACCCGTTCTGAGGTTTGCTTAGCTTGCTCAATCATAGCAGCCTAATAACAGGTCAACCCTTCAAAATTTTCCTCGAAAAGAAAGGATTGCAATTACCTGCACCTCTGCTCTAAATTGCTTAAACCTGAACAACAGCTCAGCCCGATCATCCCCACTCGCATCAATCCCACCGCTCGACGTCAAATCCGTCACCCCCTGTCTGTCCGAGAACACATATCCTGCTTTTGTTGCCTTTGACAACGCCTCTTTCATCCACGACATCTGCCTCTTCAGCCCATCCAACTCGGCGTCTTTCGCCTTCAGATCCCTTGCAAAATCTACAGACCCATTACCACGCGGGAAAATACCATTCAACGCGGGCGATCCATTTTGTGAGCTGGAGTAATTATCAACCTGAGACCTCGATCGATCAACAACGACAGGCGAAGCGCGTCCAGTGGCAGGGGAAACGCGTCCTGTAACAGCAGGCGACCCACGTCCAGTCGCAGAACCATTGATGCCCATCGATACGCTGGTGATACTAGGTGGTTGTCTCGAGTCGTACATTTCACTATTGGGAGAGACAGTGCGGCTGGCGGTACCAGCTTGCTGGGTAGGACTTTTAGCACGTTGTTGGAATTGTGGTTGTTGTGGCTGTTGCTGTTGCTGTTGTTGCTGCTGTTGCTGCCGTTGCTGATCGGGAGATACGGCACGTTCGCGGTGCGAATGCGAATGCGAGTGCGACTCTGACGTGCTCCCATCCATACCGTCATCGATGACTGCAACATCATCGTCTTCTCGTCGAGGTCTCATCGGAGCTTTGCCCTTAGGGTTTATGGCAAAGGGCTGAGGGGGCACACCGTTTGATCGGATGCTGGTAGTAGGCGATATTGCCCTGGCTCGAGGGTCTCGGGGATCTTCTGCCGGTGGAGTGTTAGGTGACATGGGGCGTCCATTGGTTTGGGCCTGCTGGTTTTGGTGAGGGGCCACTGACTTCCGGTCAGATAGAGGTGTATCATTAGGAGGATATTTGATGTGTTCTGAATTTCACAAATTAATAAATTGTTCCGACGGGGCGTACGAACAACTGACTGGTGTCAAGAACATATATGAGGTCCGAGTCATCAGTCTTGAATGGGACGAATGACTCGCCACCAAGCACAAAGACCTTGGTGCCCATAGATGCTAAGGAATGACCAGACCGACCGCTCGGAGTAGGGCCCATGTTCTCGAACCTGAACCATCGTTGCTCTGAATAAAGACGTTCAGATACAATGTAGAGTCAAACTCAAATAAACTTACTAGAGATCTTGAACGCGGCAAGGTCGCCCAAATCTTTGCCGTCCACACCCCGCCCACCAAAGACGTAGATAACATCGTCAACAATGGCAGCAGCGTGACCCTCCCGTGGTGATGGAATATGTCCAATGCACTGTAGTTCCGACCATCTCCGTGTCTTGAGATCGAAGGACCAGATATCATTGTAATGGAATTGCCCATCGGTACCGCCGAATCTAGATCAGGAAATTGTCATGCTTGAAATAACCTGAAGGAGACAAATAGAGCATACATGATCAGTCGTTCCTGGTATGGAACGCAGATGTGGCCCGTGCGTTGGGCTGGCCTCTCCGGAGAAGTAGGTTCATATAACTCCCAGGCAGTTCTGGTACGCACTAGAACCGAGGTGATTGATCAGATTTGCCGAGAAGCAAACATAGCGGGCGCTTACATGTATTAAGATCAAATGCCCAGAGATCGTTCAAAAACATGCCATCAACTTGTCCACCAAATACGAAGAACACCGTGCCAGCAATGGCAACAGCATGACCATAACGGCCCACAGGGGCTGGGCCATGAACTGTGACTCTTGACCAATCACGAGAAACTGACAGTCTATTTGTTAGAATTGAAAAGTAAAATTAATCGAAGCAAAAGACACACCCAGGTTCAGCAAATATAAAGCATCATCGTGAGGCTCACCACCGCGGTTAGAAGCGTCAGTCTTGGTGTCTCCACCCCAGACAATAAGGACATTGCTAATGAGGGAACTTGCATGCCCGACTCTGGGACTCGGAATCTCGCCACCAGTTTGCAATAATGTCGCAGCATTCTCCTTCGTCGAGTAGAGGTAAAGGTCATTCCGAGCAGCTTCTCGTACAAGGCCACCGAAGATATAGAGGTCCCCACTAGAAGTAGTGGTAGAAGGGAGAGCATGACCATAGCGGGGGAAGGGAGAAGGGGATGGGGTTACTGGCGCGGGGACATCATCAACTAGTTCAGGTTTTATGGAGGGTGGGAGGAGGATGAGACGGCGGTAGGACCATGGGTATGCGGGTGGACGTTGGGGAGGTTGTTGTTGAGGAGGCTGTTGAACTTGCTGAACCTGTTGCTGAACCTGCTGCTGGACCTGTTGCTGGACCTGTTGCTGAACCTGCTGCTGAATTTGTTGCTGAGGCGGCTGTTGCTGAGGCGGGGGTTGAGGGCGCTGGGGCTGCGAATACTGCTGAGGAGGTTGAGGAGGTTGGGCTTGTATTGAACCCGAACTCTGTAGTCCAGCACCCTGGGGGCTTCCACCTCTCGCTCTCTGGGTCGGCCCCATGTTGCTAAGGAAGAAAGAGGATGGCATAAGCCAACACATCGAAATAGTGGACCCAAGATATACTAGAACGACAGGTAACAGAAATGATACGCACACATCATTCAAAGGATTGTCTCCACGCAGACTGCTTGGCTGGCTTACATTCCCATCCCTGTTGATATTCGAGGACAGTTGTGCGAGGGCCTGACTGGGAAGTTGGGCGACCGTTACATTGGGAGCAGGCTGGGCATGCTTCTTCCTGGAGAAGAAGGACATTCTACGGGATCTCGTTCCAAAGAAGGACGGTATGGTTGGTTACGAGGTGGGATATGTGTGGTTGAAATGGCACAGGTAACGGGCTAATTGACTGCACAATTCTCAAACGTCGTGAAGAAAAAGACCGACAACAGCTTGGGCGGACGAAAAGCCCGTATATTTTGCGTGAGGAAAGGAGGAAAAGGAGGGTGGGACTGGGAAGGGGACAGGCGGGGCAAGAGAGTTGGCAGCCCACAATTCTTTTTCCCAACGCTACAATCATCCCAATTTGTTTACTCCTGTTTGCCCGCCCGCTTCTTCCCTCCAATTTACAGCATTGTCCAAGCTCTACTTTACAACCTTCGTATGACAATAATATACTATTTCTAGTTCTGGACAGAAATATTTACTTTTTAGAGACAGGCTAAAAATCACCCAGACTCTAACCTCGCAGCTTAGCGCTTTATGCACCTCAATAGACTGGGTCTGCCACCACCTGACACGATCTGATGACATGAGCTCCTCCCGAAGGTACCCCCCACAAACACAAGCACCACATCATCACACCTTGGATTTGATGGAAACGGCCCACCCCTTCGTAACCAACAGCCACAGATATGTATCGACACACATTCCGCGACGTAGCCCCGCCAAGCACCCAGGCCCTGACGGGCGCTTCTTTGGAAAATTTTTACAACAGCTCAACATCTCAACGTGTGAATCAATGGCCGTTGGACGTATGAATTCTGTTCTACATATGTATCAGTTGGAGTACATGCCTGATGTCAATCGCTGCAACCTATGCTTATTGATGACCACTACCATCCGATGACCACGCCTGAATACATGGACCAAGATGCAGCACCGAACACCGACTGATACATCAAATACAAATCTGTTGGACATCCACCAATGGCTTCTATCCGGCCGCGGACAAAACCATATCAGAAGGCATCATCCCGATGTTAAAAATAACTTGACATCAGAACCGCAAAGATATAATACAAGAACCTCTATATGTACACATGCATCAGAATATCACAGCCTCAATTAATATCATACACAATAACCCCCACCCGAAATATCCACATTGCTGCTCGCCTTCGGGACACGGGGGCTACAATATGTCGTTGATCACGTCCTGTAACATCGGCTTCCCTTTCAATATCCCCGAATCGACGCCATCGTGACCCCTCCTCATCTTCTTCATAGGTCTAACATCCTTATCTTCCTCTATGACGTTCTCCCTCTCTTCACCACTCCTTTTTGACGGCGTTATCTTCAAGCTCAAATCCCCTTCCACATCAACCTCCATATCAATCTTCAGCTGATCCACCCCTGATACATCAGTGGCACGCAGCACAGAGTCGTGGGCCATGTGTGCTTCATTAGGCATGCTCAACACCCAGCCCTTCTCATCCATCAACTCGAAAAATTCCTTCAAAAGCGGTGTGGCCTGCAGCGTCTGCCTCGATCCAAAAATAATCAGCTTCGACCTCGCACGCGTGAACGAGACGTTCATCCTCCTCCAATCCTTCACCAAGTCGCCTGTCTATAAGGCAGCACGAGTCAGCAATGTTTCAAACCCTACGGACATAAAAATACGCACTCTTCCCTCGTCATTAGACCTGACCATCGAAAATATGATGATATCCTTATCTCTCCCTTGACTCCGATCTGCCGTCAAGATTTCTACATCTCTCCTTCCGCCCAACAGATGCGAAATTAGCTTCACCTGCTGCCGATACAATGTGATGATCCCAACTTGTTCCGGTGACACCCCACCAAGAATTAGTGCTTCCGTAACTTGTCTCACCAACTCTGCCTCTACCTCATTCTGGATCAGGTCACCAGCTCGAGATTCATGTGCTGGGATGCCATCAGTATCCACAAAAACGGCTTTGCATCTTTCATCAAGCAACTGCCTCAACCAACACCCACCCACTCCTTGGCCTCGACTTGCCGCAGTACTACACACGCATCCAGCACGTTCGCACAACTTCTTCACAACATCCCACCTGGGAATGCTCAACTTCCTCTTCCGAACGCTCTCCGACCCACATCTCAATCTCTCCCCATAGATCAGCCGGTTCGACAACGTCATGATCTCCTCGTTCATCCTATACTGCTCTGCTAGCTCAACAACAGCTTCCGGATGCGCATCAGAGAGTCGACGGAAGAGTGATACATCGAGGCCACCTCGACGAGCTTGTATACTTCGAACCTAGTATCTCGTGAGCAACGAAGCAACAAAGCATCAGAGGTGCCGATACATACTAGGGGTGGAAGTTGGAAATGATCTCCAACAAGTACGAATCTCTCCGCAAATCGAATGGGCCCCAAACATGTAGGCAAAGTAATTTGTGAAGCTTCATCCACGATACAATAATCGAATTTTCTGCGATTAAACAAAGCACTATACAGCACACTCTATATCAGCTTCTCTAAGAGAAAAGGGACAGAGAAGGCGCTTACTGGTCAACAGAGAGACATGTCGTGGCGACAACGGGCGGACTCATAAGTTGTGCCTCGAGCTGCTCAACCGTTACTGCCTGCTTTCTCTTTGCCAACGTAAACTCTTGTACATCCGGGTGAATCTATCAAAGAAAAAAAATCAGCCGCCCTCAACATATAACCTTCACACAGACCCACCTTGTCTAAATTCCCCAGCCTCAAGATCCCAAACCCAAGCTCCCCCTCTGTCTTCGTCTCCGACTTCAACCTCAACAACACATTATCCACCGCCGAATGCGTATACGCACTCAACAACACACTCTTCCCCATTCCTACAAGTACCTTCACAAGACTAGCAATCACACTCGTCTTTCCTGTCCCCGGCATCCCCAAAACAAGCGCATAATCCCTTGCACTCAACACCCTCTTCACCGCCTCCTTCTGATTTGAATTCAGCTGTTTCGTATGCTTCACGAACTCCCTCCAGTCCCGACAATATTCGTCATCAATCCAATCAAGGTTCTCGAACATCGGCGCACGGAGGTCCACAACCAATCTCAATCTCTTCATGTCCCCCTGCGCATAAAACATCTGCGCGAGATTATCCCTTATCCTCGCCATACCACCAAACAAATCGTCTTTATCGATCCTGAATATTACCTCCTCTCCTGGCCGAAGTTGATCGGGCTTCTGGCATCCTGTAGTCAACCTCCACCTAATTCTCTCCAAATCCAGCTCATGATCCACACCGAGAACCACCGTCCTAGGTGTCAAATCCACAATGAAGCCCCTGGCCAATGCCAATAAATCCGGTTCAATCGACACCGTGATAGCTTCCCCAACAGCCATATGCCCACTTAACAAACTCTCATACTCCTCCTCCTTCCCATCCTGGGTCTTCCGGGTCGACGTTCGAGTCTCTGAAGACCTCAAGAAACGATACGTGAATTTATGTATCTTGTCCTTCCCCGAGTTCACCAGGTCCGCCTCCGTGTTGTCCACCTTGTCTTCACGATATTGTCCGCTTTGAGAGCCAGCCGACGGGGTAGGATCGTATGACGTATCCAGCACCATTGCAGCAAAACACCTCCCTTTCTCTTCTCTCTCCTTCGCACCCATAGTCCATAGCTCTTTCTTGAACCGATGGATGTCCTTTTCCTCCAGCGAGATTAGCCTCTCCCATTTCTTGAAGAATTCTAGCTGAAGTTGTGTCAGATGTGAAGTTTTAAGCTCATAGGCATCCGCAATAGGCGAAGACGTATCCGTTACGTTCTCTACAGCCTAGACGATCTCAAAATTAGCAGGATCATAAGAAAACTGAGCAAAAGACCAACCTTGCGGTACAACATACAAGTGTCCAACACATAACATTTCTTACACGCCCTCTCATCATCAATAGTCGGCGGCAAAAACGGCTCATCTTCATTCTGGCCCACACGCCCCTCACCAACTCGATGCCTCCGCATCATATACCCCGCCAACTCATTTCTAGCCATGATTAACCCCCTCAATTCATTCCTGACCACCGGGACCCTTACGACTTCTTCCTTCTGGGTATAATAAAGCAACCCTGCATCCACCTCCTGATGATACCTCTCCGCCACGAGGAGGGTATACAACATCGTCTGCGCACGATGCTCCATACCCGCTATCGAGCGCCCAGTTTTAATTTCGAAGGGAACCGCACCAGAGAGAATTTCCGACTCGCGGGGATTCAATTTGGACGATTTTGGGAAGTAATGGTTGATTTGGTTGGCAGGTGCTTTAGGTTGGGCAATTACGGAATGCACTGTCGCGTCAATTTTTCCCTTGAGACCATAAGTTGGCGACCAGATATCTTCCTCAACATCAAGGAGATCGGTGATGGCAAGAAGTGACTGAGCATCACCAGAGTCCGACCTCGTATCCGTGAGGACGCCTTCAGGCTAACCAGAACCGTCAGCGAACCCGATTATCACTACAGTAGTAGCAAAACTCACCCTTGGCTTCGCGCCCAAATACTTCTTCGCAAATGCAATCAGCCCCTTTGCTCTCGCCTTGACCTCCGTTAATGCCTCCTCAACGGTCATCTCGATCTTCACAATATTCACTAAATTCTTCCTCACAGCCCCATCAATTCTCTCCTCGATCCACTTCTCCTCCCAACAATTCTCACTCAGGCATAATTGCATCACCTCGTGGAGAATGTTACCCCACACCAAAGCTGGAGTGATATCGCTTGTTGAACGGACTAGGCCTGAGAGGAGGGGTTTACGACGGCATTGGGAGGCGTTGGAGAGTGCAGTAGCTGTTATGAGGATGTCAGGGTGAAGGATAAGGAAGTTGGATTTGGAGGTGATGTGGATTGTGGAGGTGAGGGAGGAAGTGGATGAGGTGGATGCGAGGGTTTGGAACGACCCAATGACATTTATTACGTCCCCTAGGTTTGTCAAATTAAATTTGGCGTCAGAAGCTTGTCGCTGAAACGTACCAATGCGAACGTCGGTTACGATCCAGTCGTCCTCTAGAGTCACTGAGCGTCTTTCCTCGCCAGGATCGACTTTGACGACCAGAACCTAGAGGATTACATTAAGCCCATACCCTATATGTGATGGGATGTAAGCTCACCTTTTGTGAACGACCTTTGATCTGAACCTGAGAGACTGACTCAACAAAGCCGCGCGTGCAAGCCTCCTTTTGGTACTCCCGCGCCACCACCCGAGGCAACGGTTTCCTTGGTGAACCTAAGGCAGACTTCGGTTTCTTGGGCGAGAACGATTTCTTTGGAGTTATGAAATCATTCATATCACTCCAATCCCAATCCTCTGCTCCTTCCAGCAATGCAGCCATATCATCGTCTTCTTGAGACATTGGCGCGGATGTCGTGGAGGTTGTCGGTAGTGCATGTTCATCCTTGAGTTTCTTGGGTGTTTTATTAGGGGTCTTCACCCTCTCAAGAACCCGCTCGACCTTTTTGGGCTTCTTGGACTTGCTCGGTGTCGTGGGCGGGTTGGAGGAAAGGGTATTATCTAGTCCGCTTAACAGAGATTGCATAAAGTCTGCTTCATCTTGTTGGGATACCCTGGCGGGCGGCATGGAAGGAGAGTGGGTGGGGTAAGGTTCCAAGCCGGGTCGAAGTCACGGTCTTTGGGCAAACGGAGAGAAAGACGGACGTGCGACCCGAGTTCGCCTTTGAATAAACAAGCGAAGAGGGCTTGTAAGTGGTGAGGAAGCTGTAAGTGTGGTGTGCGCGTCGATGCGATAAACCGCGTTTATTAGCCCTCGTGAGAAATACGCGAAACAAGATTTCACGTGCGCGCGTTTTATTGCGACCCGTGACGATATCGAAACTTTTGCAGCACTCGGGAGTCGGAAATTTGAAACCTGGAATCGAATTGAATTGAGAGAAAATATCTGGATACAGAATTCTCAGAACTGGTCATTGTTCCAGGTGATTATATCGGCGTTGCTATCCGTATTGTGATCGCGCTTCCGGTGAGCCATTAGACGGTCGTAATTAGGATACAAGCGGAAGCAGTCTACCGGAGGTTGAGAGACATGACTGAAATAATATGCAGCGAGAATACCTTGAAGAGCACAGATGTAGATAGGTGTTCTAGAAGCTGTGAGACGAGAATGCTGCGTAAAGAGGCCACCTACTGCTCTGGTTCTGTGATCTTGCCATTCTGCTCCGCAGCTAGGATTTGCTCCAGCGTCGTAGTAGCTAAATACATAAGAGGCTGTCCGATAAATGGATTATCGACTTACTATCCTGTACGCCTTCACTGGGAGGTAGAAGAGAGGGAAGGTCTGGTGGTGGCATGAGTAGAAGCAAGGGTTGTGACGTCACATGCTGCCCAAAAGTTGACCACTCACGGCGACGAGGGTCGAGCGAACTAGCAGGTGGATATGCCGGTGGTGGTACACCGATGACTGAGTCCCCAACATCCCGTCCTCCGTCCCGCCCCCGTCTGGCGGACCGTCTTGATGCCCTTCTTGGTTCGCGAGCCAACTCACCGAGCCAGTCCGCTCCTCACGAAAGTCCCCGCTCGCCTCTTGACAGCCCCTCCGACATCCGTCGACCTCCATCCGTCGTTCTTGCTTCCCCAGTGACGAACCACCCTACCCCGATCTTACGCTGGCTTTCTAACTGGCCCCTGAATGACAAACACAGTCATTCTGGCTCAGAGTCCGGCTCTGGCTCGTCTTCCAGTTCACCCACTTCTTCCTCGTCCGACCTGGCTCTTCTCCGAGAAGCTCTACGCGAACCACTGATAGCTCGACCACCAGAGGCCCGGCTGCCTCCCCCATTCCGAGCTCGCAATCTAACGCACCCCCCACCATTTCTCGACAATCTTACTCGCTCAACTCTTCCAACATCCTCACTCTCCCCCCCACTCGAAGTGGCAATTTCTTCCAGTGATGCTTCATACACAAAGATCTCACCACCCCCAATCATTCTCAGCCATTCCCCTCCCCACAGGTCCTCCCTCGATACCCTCCGCCGTGTATCTCTTCCGCCTCCTAGACCCTTGTCTACCCTATCCACAACAGACTCCACAAGCTCCGCAGCAACTGCATCATCGTTCCTGTCTGGTCTACAGAGTACATCTTCCTTTTCCTGGTGGTTCTCCGAACCCAAAGACTCCAACGATCCATTGTTATCCGAAGAAGACCGCAACCACCAACTCACGAAAAAATGTAAGCCCCATTTGCACCTATCACACGATACCCTATACTCATGTTTCCGTTTAGACAAATCCACGAAAAATCCTATCGTCTTCTGCCATGGTCTTCTCGGGTTTGATTCCGTCACGATCGGACCCGCAATCGCCCCAGTCCAGGTCACCCATTGGCGAGGGATCAAAGAAGTCCTGGAGCAAAACGGCACCGAAGTTCTCATAACCCGCGTGCCTGCAACTAGCAGTTACGTTGACCGTGCAAAAGTGCTAGAAGAACGTATATCCCAAGTATACCCAGGCAAAAGCGTACACCTAATAGGTAATTGCATCTCGCTCCTTCATCCTCCAAAGCTCACACCCCCTCAGGCCATAGTATGGTACATATTTTCTACCCTAACCTCTGTCTCTCGAGTGGCCAAAATTAACTCGCTTCTAGGGCGGCCTCGACTGCCGATACTTGACCACCCACTTGACCCAGCGCAAATTCAACGTCCTAAGTATAACAACCATCGCAACACCTCACCGAGGTTCCTCTTTCGCCGATCACTTCCTCAAAACCGTCGGCCCCGAACGCATGCCCTCTGTCATGTCCCTCCTCGACCTCCTACCCAACGGCGGCGGCGACGGTAAAGCTTTCGAATGCCTCACCGTAGAAAGCATGAAGAAATTCAACGAAGAAACACCCAACGTCGAAGGTGTGCGGTACTTCAGCTGGGGCGCCGTATACGAACCTGGGTTGATCGATACTTGGAAGTACGTCCAAACTGATCCGTTAACCGAATCCATACCCAATCGCTTATCCATCTCAGATGGCCGCATTCCGTGATTCTAGAAAAAGAAGGTCCGAACGACGGTCTGGTTTCTATCGAATCGGCAAAATGGGTATGTATTATATTTGATTCTGTACACACTCGGACTAAAAAATAACCGACTTGCCGTCGTAGGGCACATACCTCGGCACCCTCGCTCAGGTAAATCATCTCGATCTCGTGGGCTGGATCAACACCGCACGATATAAATGGGCGGAAATCATGGGCAAAGAAATCAAATTCCGTCCAGCAACGTTCTACCTCGGCATCGCAGATATGCTGGCGCGGGAGGTCGAAGGACAGGGGAACGAGACCGAAGAACCCGAGCAAGAAGGTGAACAGGCCCAGGGCACATCGGTCCCGCGACGAAGTGAAGAGCAGGAGAGAGAGCAGATGATGCACAGTCTAGAAGATCCCAGTGCAGACATAGAGGGAACAGACCATTTGTCGACATCGACTAAAGCAGCTGGAGAGAGTAGATCAAGTAGTGGAAGTGCGACCCCAACAGCCAGTTCGCTGCTCAACGGCCCCACTCATACGACGGAGAGCAACAGTGGGGATGTTACTCCTGGACCGATCAACCGAACCGATGGCGCTGCTGCGACGTCTGAGGATAGTGCTCAAGTAGAGAAGCCGGAGCAAGAGGAGAAGAACAGGAGCTAATACTGAATATCATTAATCCACTACTGTCGGATTTTTATCGAGCGCTTCGTAGTCTTACTGTATGGATTGTCCTAATCTCGGTTCTTTAGATACCAGCCGTATATTTTGTTTTGGTTCAAGTACAAATAATGTATTTAATGGATTATACATTCAGGAACTCAACAACACCCTGAATACCGGACGACATGCAGTAAAAGTTGATGCAAGCTTTTTATTATGACAGTGACTAGGTTATTGTACAGTTTATTAGTCTTGGATGACCCTATAGTCCTTCTAACACTATAAATGTATATCGTTGTGCATGTGCGAGTGACATATATCATCGTCCAAACTTTGGGTAATATTTCCTACATTGAGGCAGGGTGAGAGAGCATCATTCATGACGCCGAGAACTTACCGCATGAAACCTATACAGGTGTGAAAGTGGCGGGTGTCCGAGAGGGGGGACATGAACCGAACCCCCCGAAACCCCACCAGAGGGCCGCACTATAGTGGATGGTGTCTCAGGACTGGGTGGGTGGCGAATCGCCCCTGTATTTCAGGTACCATTGCCTGGTCGAAGTCTTTGGAGGTGCGAGTGGCTACAATTGTTTGAGCATCATGCTGGACTCCCCTGAGTGGTACGCATGGGTTGAACGCTGAACAACCACAAGATTAGAACCACCGCTTGTCCTTTCTCAACTTCTTTCCCTACTTCACTCCACCTTTACCACTTAATTAGGCATGGGCGATCGCAGGGCGCTGTTGGCTTTCGCCGCCACAGCGCTAAGAACATCACCACCAAGCCAGATTTAGCACAGCTGTAGATTTCTTCCCCCAGCTGCTTAGCACGACGGGCTCTACGTTTTCTAGAAACCTAAAGGCAACACCTACTGGGGCAGACACTGGGAAGGACACCAGTGGGGTCTTGTGCGATGAACTCGAAGCCTCTGCTGTTCCGTTCTTTCCTTTCTTGACGAATTCAGTTCGCTGCCAGATCTTGCTGCGAGGCACGAGAGAAAAGGTCACCGATCCAGTGAGTGCCATGCATATTTGGATGGGCAAATCATTAATACTAATAGGGTCGGCGCCCGCTTCCTCCCAGGATTCCCTACCTGCCAGACATTACTTACCACGTCAAGTCTATAGCAAGAATGGATTTTGTACCAAACATTGTGACACCCATCCAAAAGTCTTCTATTAGTCGGACACCACCGGATATCCTCAAAAGTGTAAGGAATGTGATCGCGACTGAGGCGAAGAGACTGCCGGGCAGTGAAGATCATGGATTGAAAGCCGTGAAGCTAGGAGAAGGTGGCTACAATGAAGTATTCTTGATATCGCCAGTAAGCCTTCTGCAGTCCTGCAAGTCAAGTTTGGCTCTGACTGCACAATATCTAGCAGGCTCATTCGAGCCATTTCAATGTCATAGAACCCTTCGTGGTCCGGTTTCCAAAGGAAGATACTCTTCTCCCTTACCAGGTCATGAACGAGGTTAACTGTATCTCGATGATTTCTTCACGCTGCCCCGATATCCCCGTTCCAGAAGTGTACACTTTCTCTTCCGATGTGCTGGATTCGTTCATCGCTCAAGAATACATCGCTGGAAATCCTTTGAGCTCCTCGTGGAACGGCTACACAGAGGACGAAAAACGACAGGTTGTACAACGGGTAGCCGACATCGTCGTGAAGATGGGAGAGATACGTTTCGACCGAATTGGAAGCTTTATAGGTGAGGCGGGCGCTTTACTGGGACCAAC
>MU151169.1:0-76102 GCA_015584085.1 Macrolepiota fuliginosa MF-IS2 | reverse complement strand
TCCATAAAGTACTAAGTTCAACGATCGAAATGGTCTGTATCATATTCAAGTAATTCGTGATTTACAGATATATTGTAGATGGGATGGGGTAAGAAGAATAAGGAAAAGAAGGCACACAATCTTATAACCTAATCAAAGTACCTTGAGTGTACCATTTAGCTCCGCCTGAGACCTCTCGACTGTTCCAGACTTCGTAACAACTCTCCTGTGCTTCGCACGTCCCAAGAGTGGCCCATCATCGACATCCCTCAAATAATATGACCAATCCGCAGTCATATCCTTCTCCGTCTGCGAGAACCCATTGCCGAGGTATGCGAATCGGTTTCCATTGTAGCTGAAGTTGAAATCTTCATAGCGGGGCTCTGATATCGTTTCCAGGTAATGCAAGGAACTCCCACCCCAGAGCGCAGTGATCTTGCCCGACGAGCTGCCCTTCTTATACCAGGATGGACACTCGAGGTCCCAAACCATGCGCTTCATTTGGGTATCCTTATACTGCATTAGCTCCTGTGCCGCTTCGAGTTTTGGGGAGATGCTATGGATGTTCTCGGTTTGATAGCGGTTGATAAACTTGAGCGCATAGTCCGCTTGGGCCTCTACGAATCAAGCGCACGGTCAGGGGGTAGAATAATAATGGGGCGGGACAGTGACACACCTAAGACGATGAGGAATGGTCCAGTACCAAGGGGACTGTTCGGTCCTGGAAGCATGAAATAATTGGGAAACTCGGGCGTTGAAAGTCCAAGATAATTGATTGGTTCATCCTTCCACGCCTCTGCCAGTAACTTCCCGCCCGATCCAATAACCGGGAAGCTCGGGACAAAACTCGCACTGAAACCCGTAGCACAGATGATAACATCCGCGCTGTATTCCTTATCCTCTTCGCTCACCAATCCCTTTGCCGTGATCTTTTTTACACCAGTCGTCACGACCTCTGTCTTCTCGTGCACTAGCGCTTCGAGGTACCCAACTCCAGGTGTCAGTCTCCTGCACCCCACACTCCACGTTGGTATGACCTTGTCTTCGAGTCCAGATCCTTTGAGCTTCTCAGTCATTGCCCCATGTACGGTAGACGCAAGGGCTTTTTGCAAGGGCGAGTCTTGGACGAAGAGTGGAAAAAGCCCATGCAAACGTGTTTCGAGATCTCGGCGGTGATCCCCAAACTCCTTGGGGTCGGACGCGAAGCTTTCTTTCTCCTCAGGGGTGTAGTAGCGCTGCTGGAAAGCTTGGGTTGGCAAAACCCAAGTTGCAGATCGGTTAAAAGTGACAACTTTCTTGACTTTGGGAAGGATGGCGGGGAGGACTTGGACGCCCGATGAGCTGAGGTAACTATCAATTGATTTTCTTGGATGGGGGCTTGGTCAATGGACGTACCCAGTTCCGATCAGCGCCACGATCTTATCGGTCAAGTCAAGGCTTCTGTCGTATTTCGCCGTGTGTAGGACATCTCCTTCGAACGTGTCGATTCCGGGTATGTTAGGCCATTTCCACGAATTCAACACCCCGCCTCCGTTGATCAGGAAGTGACACCAATCGTGGATGGTGTTGCCAGTCGCAAGGTCAGTGACTTCGATGCTCCATTGCCCTTTCTCATCGTTCCACTCGGCGCGAGAGAGAGATTTCTTGAACTGGCAGTACTTGCGGAGGCCGTATTTATCGGTGAAACGGGAGAAGTATTCGTGTATTTCGTCGGATCCTGCGTAGATCGAGGACCAATTGGGGTTGGGCTCGAAGGACCAGGTGTAGGCGTGTGCTGGAACGTCGCAAGCACAGCTATCGTGTCCATGTCAGCTTTCATGGCACCAACAATTGAGGATTAAAAGGTGGGTACCCAGGATATTTGTTTTCAAGCCATGTACCACCAATGTCCTCGTTCTTCTCGTATAAAGTGAGCTCGAAATTCTCGAAAGACCGTTGTAACTTGTAGGCGAATAGAAGGCTAGAAGCGCCAGCTCCGACGCAGACGATCTTCAGGAATCGTTGATCGTGGATCGGCTTGTTCCACCATGGATTGGAAGGGATACTCTGTGCGTTCGATGAATCGGGGTGCGCAGCGGTAGGCATGATAGAAACAAGATAGGTAGGAGTGGTACATCCCCTATTCCCCCACTTGGATTATATACCACCATAAGCCCGAGGCTTACCGATTTCCTTGACGCAACAGCTTTGCCATCCTGCAGACTTACGACACGTCACGGCATAGGATTTCAACTGTCCGCTCCTTGCAGGACAAGGTGAGCTAACCCGATACAACCCTACTGCATTCAATGAACTGGGATTATTAATGTTGGTTGGCGCTGGTATCCGAAAAGATCACCCAAAACAATTGCAGCAAGAACCAATGAAGGATTAATTTCGCGAGAAGCAAGTAGTGAGCCAGGTATTGCCGCCTGGAAGGTGACGCATTCTACACGGCTGACGCTAGAGTAGGATTGGCCTCAATGCTGTGTAATACGTTCCGGGTGCAAGGTTCCGGGGGGAACCAATATCCCGGGAAAAAGCATCATCCTCAATCAGTCGGCCAGTTCCCCAGATTTAATAGGCAGTGATAAGGAAGAATAGGACGACTATGAATCACAGCGACACTGAGTGTATGGTCAGAAGAGGGGAAACTGGTAGCCGGAAGATGCGACCAATTCCCAGGTTTGTAAAGCTCAGATAAAAGCAACGGGTCACCTGCTCATGTCGAGCCATCTGCTCGCTGTACACGCGCGCCGTCGTTATCGACGCTTGGAAGGGCATTGGTGGGTGAGAAAAAGGGGGCGTACTACCATCTTGTGACAGTGGTATTTTTGTCACGGTGATAATCCTGCTGTCGCGCCTCTCCGTCGATCTGACCACTGCAAAGTCGACCTGTAAAAATGTCTACTAAACGGCGGGACTCCCACTTCAGGTTATGCAAATACATGGATGTCGGTGTGCAAAACCTGCCGCGACGTCTTTGGTTCCCTATCTAACGGCGAATTATATTCTCACCAGTTAACTTCACTTCGCGTCCTTATGGGCGGCCAACTTTGTGTCACCCAACATCGCCTGCCGCTGCGCCACCACCGCCTGATTTGATATAGGAGCTCTATAAGATCACATCTAGGACCCAGCCTGTCTGGTTGGGTATTCCCTCACTTTCATTTCGCAACTTCCGATCTGGCGGCTTAGGGAACACCTCGACTCTGGCAGCACCTCCCATTGGCTCTTCTCCGAGTCTGCCAAACCCTTATTGATGCTGAACGCACTAGTGAGGGACCGATGTCAGTTAACGTTAGTTGATCTTCTAATCAATGTTCCTACGAAGCAAGAGGAGGGTTCTGTCGGTGCCAAGTAGTCATCAAACGCTCAAATTAATTCCTGCTGACATGGTGCTTTCTTGTAAGCACACTCTCATAGTTGCTTTATCCTACTTAACAAGAGGCTCGTTTCCCAAGAACCTCAGACCCGACATGTCACTAGATCTACAAGTGCTCGGTTGTCAAAATCGCAGGTCTCATCTACCCCCCCACAATGCCGGGTCGCAACACCTCTCTCTCGATGTTGGAATTGACGTAGAGGTGAACCGTCGCCTCGCCCGGAGCACTTCGGTTTTGCCTCCACGTTACTGAGTGCTGATTATCCTTTTGATATTCCTCTCATATTTCGATGCAGTAATTTTGTCGTTACTGAGTTAATTCTTCAGACCTATTGATCGTTCACTGTCACTCACAACGTCTCTTGAGGATTGTATATCATCTTATTTTCTCGCAAGTGACCCTGCAAGAATCGGGGACTGGGCGCAGGCGTGCGCCACTACAACACTAATAATAAACTTTCCTAAGCGGGAACTCACTAGCTATGTGCGAACATCTATTACCATATTAATGACCTTAGTATGCCCTGCATTAATGCACTTTATACACTACACCCATCGCATTATTAGATATTTTCCTACTGGCTGCGCTCACATAATCTTCTTCGTCTCTTGTCTCGTTTGGGACATATGGAAGCTATCAATCGACAAATCCTAACCAATGGTTGAGCACAAACAATCACAAGGTAATAAAATAAGAAACTCACATCAGGCTTAAACGGCCAATCAGCGAATGCCTGAACGAGGATTGTCCACTCCTTCGCCGTCAGCCCACGCGATGGAGTCTTTGGGTCGATGCGCTCGTCGGGAGGAAGCGTAGAAGCAGTAACTTTTTTAAGAAGTGTCGCTGCTCCTGGTGCGAGTTGTCTAGAGTCAACGAGGTGTGAGGATGTGCAATTGGAGAAGGATTGAACACGCACGGTAGACTGGTCTTGATTGGTTTGGCTTTTTGTACGAATAGTCGACGAAGACAATAATCCCAGTCATCTAGAAGGCCTTTCCCAATCAACTGCACAGCAAGACATGTTGCATTAGTATCCACCAAAGCCCCAAAGAAGGAAAGCTATGCACCTGTTTTTCCAAAGGCTTGATGTTAACAGCCACAAAGTTCTGTAGTGCGCTTGATCTCAAGTTTGGTGGCCAAAAGTTCTCAAGATATGGTTCGAGCGTTTCAGGTGGGGTGGCGAGGCCGAACTTGGCAGTTGCATCTGCGGTGACACTCAGTTTGCAGCGAATATTACTACCTAGAGGTGCGTCTATCCGCTACCGAGGAAGATGCCTAGTTAGATTAGGATTGGTGCAGAGGATTGAATGGGACCGTACCT
The DNA here is from genome assembly GCA_015584085.1 of Macrolepiota fuliginosa MF-IS2. Lineage (NCBI taxonomy): Eukaryota > Fungi > Basidiomycota > Agaricomycetes > Agaricales > Agaricaceae > Macrolepiota > Macrolepiota fuliginosa. Next base: position 71,437 of record MU151169.1, on the reverse strand, counting down.
GCCATAGAGAATCGGTCATAATGAGGTTGAGAGGTATACGACCATATTTGAATAACCACTGTTGGTCGGGTATGCTACGGAAGAATTGAGAAACCAGCTGTTCACCATGGACCTTGGCGGGAATGTGGGAGATAAACTGGAGGTGTGGGTGCTCTGTTTTTACATCGACATGAGATTCACATGGCAGGGAAGGCATTGGTGTTGGTAAATACCTTGTGACCAATCTACTCTTTCAACGTCGTCCAAGAGTCCAAGCGCAAAAATCTGTTCATACGCATCCCACGAGAATCCGGAGAGATTAATTACGGTTACACGGGGATCCTGTTGTTCAAGGGGCTGGAGTCTGCGTCAGAATAGGTAGGAGGAACGAATGGATAGGATGCACTTTGAGGCATTTATAGAACTGTGCATTGTCTTCCATAACAATTAACCGCTTGATACGCTCCTTCGGTAAATCCAACAGGGCACGAGTGAGCACACCGGGACCTAAACACAAAGTCATTCAATCCCACCCGCAAAAAATATGAAACCCGAGTTAACGCACCTGGAAAAGCTTCCAGTACAATCTTGTTTTCCGACCCCTGCGGGACAAATGCTTCTGCTAATTTCTTAGCTGTCTCCGCATTCATAACAGTCGACCGTGCTTTAGTGTCGAAAGACCACGGGAAATAGCTGCTCCACTCGTTCAGCGGTGGAAGCTCAGCACCATAATCCTTCAGTTCTTTTTCTTTGCTTCGTCGACCTTTAGGTTTAGCTGCGAGCTCCTCGTTGGTGCTTATGACGTCCGCGACGAGGGTGTCAATTGGGTATGGTGCAGGTTTGTCGGTGGATATAGACGAGCATTGTATAGAAGAATGGGAGAACAAGCGAAGGTGAACGGGTGCCGCTGGTCTTGAGAGACGCGTCGAAAGGGTGCGTGCGTGTTTCGCGAGAGAGCCTGCACGGAACGCCATTGTCGAGGCGGAGAATTGCCGAACTCAGAAATTTCCAAAAGCCGAACGCGTTTGATCCACCGTTCTCACGCTCAAGTTGCCGGTCAAGTATAGCACCTCATGAAGTATAATATCTGTGGGGGAAATTGCGTGTATATTAGGCTTGAGTCCCACCCGTCTCTCGAGATGTTCCTATTCCCAAACCCTCGACCAACAACTTCCAATTTTTTTCTATACAATACTTCACCCCAGGCCGTGTTATTCTACGGTTCTCCTGGTCTTCGAAGTAGACAACCCTGCCACCCAAGGGAGCATGAAAAGTTACAAGAAGCCATAGATCTGGCGTACCATTACCTTTTAGACTTTCACCTATGCTTCATGCTTTTATGTCTCATGTTTATTTCCTCTTGGCTTTCACTTCATTCGTTTTTCTCTTTTCATTTCGTTCGGTGACAACCTTGACTAGTTCCACATGTTCAGGTGAACTACCAGACGCTATGTTATCTCCATGAATTAGCAGCACGAGACCCATGCCTGGTGATGTCCAGATGGGCGTCGGCCCCTGCTTGCGGGCCGTCTTTGGTGCTGGCGTTCCGGAATTGTATCATGAGGTGACCCCACAGCACGAGCCGCTTCGGGTGAATCCCATGGAAGGTTGGGGGGTAACAGTGTCATCACTCACCCATTGGCGTATGGGATCCGTCGCCGGCTTCAAGTAGAGTTGCGAAGTCGGACGCAGATTAGCTTGTGCATTGTTGGCTCGAACTAGGGAACCAGCTGTTGTTGGCTTCTTTTCTCTTTCGATTCTTTCTCGTTGGCGCAGATCGGCCCCGGGACTGTCGCTGGGTTGTGCGAAAACGGAACTGGTGAGAGAATCTATTGACGATGGCAGATAAGCAGAGAAGTGCAGGAGAATATTACTGACCTGTGATACTAATAATCAACACCATCCATCGGTCTAGTGAGCGAATATAACCTTACGACTTTCAAACTCGGAACCCCGAACTCCCGAAGCACTTCTAGTACTAGGATACATATAGGCCCGCCGCTTACAGAGGGGATATTCTCAAGCTACAAGCGTTTGTATGACAACATAGATCGCATCCAGGTAATATAAAGAGATGAGTTACAAACATAACATCCAACAGCGAGGTATGGACACTGCAGATATGATTGCCAGTAAACGTATGCGAATATCCCACCAGCTACAATACAGAGCAGAAGTCCGCTCTTAACGGCTCTCCTGCCAGCGAAACATCATCGTAGGATTCCTTATACATCTTAAAATAAGGTAAGAGAAAACTATGAATCCAACCCAGGCGAACGTACTTGTATGCAAACGGTAGCAACGAGTCCCCAATGGCATCATTGGATCCTGCTACCCTCTTGAAAAAAATCAACTTGAGGAGGCATCCGGACCCTTCCTGCCCCACACCCAGAACACCCATAACATCAAGGCAACCGGTACGCCAATAGTATCAACGAAAGCTAACAATGTGAGACAGAATGTGGGGGGACGCCGAGAACTTGAGCCTTCCCCAGCTTGGTTGCCTATGGTAGTACTAGTAGGAGGAATCACCCGTAGGAGTGGTTGTGAGTCTGAACTGGGTGGGTAGCTGCTGCCGGCAAGAAACTGGCCCTCCAAGTCGAGTTGGGGCTCGAAGTCTGAGGGGCTCGGAATGAAGGCCCATGGTGAGGTGGCCCACGACATAGTAGCTTAATTGACTAAGTTGCAACGTTAAGGAGAGAACCAGAGCAGAGCGCGGGTCGAAGGGAAGAGAGGACACTGCGCGGAGCCTCCTGTCAAAAGCAAGGAAGCCATAAGCAGTTCGAGTAAATGAATCCCTCGACCGAGGAGTGTGGAGTTGATAGTGGACCCAGGCTGTGACGATAGCGGCTGCGTGAGATGGAATGTGAGAGGCCAGGTTGAGTTTCCAAAAGCAATTTGTGTTTGTGTAGTATCTATAGGTATTCTCAAGCCCCGAAGCATGATCCATATGATGGCAGGTAGACAAACACTCCAGATATCGAATAGCAGCTGATCACCAGTGTCGTTCTAGAGTCGTCAAAGCAAGAGATAGACAGATTAATGATGGATCGATGTCCCAGAATCTATGTAATGCTGTTTATAGCACACTCCTGGCTTCTATAGGTACAGTGATAGGCGAGCGGATGCTGTTGGTCATGAGAGACGCGTCTAAAGAGTGCGTGCATGTTTTGGGAGAGAGGAGTCTGCACGGAGTGTCCATTGTCGAGGCAGGGAATCGCCAAACCGGGGAATTTCAACAAGCTGGGGGCGTCTGTTCCCACGCTCAAGCTACCAGTCAAGTCGCGTCGCAAGCCCTTACGATTACAGTACAAAGAGAATTGAGTAGAGTATACAGTTATAATATCAATATACAATATTTTGAATTTCAGAGGATCTCTAGGGTCGAGTATTCAAGATGAAATTAGAGGCAAAACAAACCTGCCTCTGCTCAGCTTCGAGATGACGGGAACCGTGATCAGGCCATTGCCCTTCTTCAATTCCTTCTCCTTTTCCCTCAACAGCCGACGTTCCTTCTCAGCAGGTGTTTCGTCTCTCCACCGCGTATCCCCATCATATCCAGTTTGGAAGACCCGTCGTACATTAATAGAGAGACATACAAGCACCGCTAACCATTCGGGTAGAATACCGATGAGGTAGAAGAGAACTTTAGCTGAGAGTTGGTTTTGAGCAGAGGATTCGAAGGAATAATAGGCTGTTGTGTGCTTTGACATGACTGTGAAACGATAGATGGCGGATATGAGCTAGTAACGTTAGCCTACGACTCAACGGTTAGGTACAAAATGAACACACCAGAAGAGCAGTAATCAGGAATATATATCTCGTTGCATTCTTGTTCAAGCGTGGCATAGTCGATCGCGCCCAAATAACCGCAACATTCATGAAGAGGAGAACAGCAACGCTCAAACTGGCGCTCACGTATCTGGAAGAACGGTTAAGAATCCAGCTAGCAAACTCGCCAGAACAGAGATATTGCCTACCTCAGAATTTCGTTTTCCCTCAACTCCACCGGGTTGTTTCTCTGCAGTATCAACCGACAATTTCCAATCAATCCAGTAATGAACACCACAAGGAAGATGAATAGCATCCCAGTGTGCGTCCTCCGGAACAAAAAACGTAGCCGCGGATGATCAGGATACTCTTCGGCCTCCTCCTGAACCACAGTCGTCCCCGAAAACGACCACGCAGATCTCATCTGAAATGTTTTCAACGAGACGGCATCTTCTCTCCAGTCCAATGGAGAACTTTTAGCGGCGTTTTCTACGTCAGACTCTGACTCAGAGTACAATGCTTGTTCTTGTAGTCGAGGAATCTCCTTTGCAGCCTCTGACCCATATGTTGCGTTAACCAGTATCGTTCGGACTAGCATTGCGAGATCCTGGGAGATAGGCACAATTCCCATGAATAACGTCGTTTGTAAGTACTCCATTAGCCCTGCCGATTCGTTGAAACCCTCGTCAGATCTTGGCTCTGGAGATATAGCCGCCCGAAGTCCAAAGACAATAGATCTACAAACAAGGTGTTATTTTAATTGAAACTTAGAATTGTGCGTGACTGACCTCTCGACTATGTGCGCCAGCACTGTAAACAGCACAGTTGTTCTTGAGGTTTTGCGAATGAGCCGATAGAAGAACAGCGGCAAGAGAGCGACGTAGAGGGCGGAGCATATTATGGAAGGAATCAGATCTTCCTTGATTGGGTATCCACCGAGCAGCGCTGGTAGCCGTGAGGGATTTTGCGACATGGACTCGAGACGATGGTGTCGCAAGTTGAGGAGCTGGGGATGGGACAACCTGGAGCTCCCTTCAGATGTACAGCCTCGGTCCGTATAAAAGGTGAAGGGTCTTGGGCGTTCATGTTACCATCGACATTCCAAATCAAAAGAAGCTGCTGCGGAGAGCGGCCAAAGGAAAGTAAATTTGAGGTCGACCCTGACCACGTTGCCTTTTGATGATGAGTGTATTGTTGATCTCTCCGAGACGTAATGCTTGTCGGCAGACAAGTGATCTACAAGAATATTAGAAGACTGAACAGAGTCCCGAGTTTTGTGTAGCCAAACGTCCGTCGAACTAGAGCGACATTTATTTGAAGAGCAACATCACCCTCGAGAGAAGAGAAACTTCAAGGCAAATTCCGAGAGTTGGTGACTGAACGCGATTGGCGTTGTACACAGCCTCCATTATAAAATCTGTCCCTTGATGACAGCCTTTCATCAACTGCACCGCAGCACTTTGTGAACCTCAATCCGGTGCCCGTCTGAGATAAGGAGAACTTAGAATGCCCTCTAAATACAATTAGGGACAAAAGACTCGCTACTAGTCCATACTTACTTCCAAGGGGTTGGGCTAATACTGGGTTGACCCAGGGGGGGCTGCCGTAGCTGAAGCGCTGAAGCACTGATGGTGGGGAATGTTAAAGAATGCTGTTAAGTAAGTGGTGTGTGACTTTAAATCCAAGAATTAAATAGGCGCGTTTATACCCAGCCCGCGTTGCACTTTCTGTGAAACTGTGAAGTCCTCATATTCCCTCGCTGATCGTTCTTGATCCGCTTTGTATTATCTATGACAACTCCATATTTGGTCTACTATTACTTAAATACTTTACCCTCTTTTAACAACCGCCTATATGCTCAAGAACCCAGGGAATTAGAATTGATTGTGAAGAATGACAATGGCGAAAGGAGGAGATATATGTTTAAGCAGCTAAAGGGTTGGGTTCAATAACCAAGTGAATAATTATGCTTCCTTGACGACTGTCATCTCTTGGGATCTGTGCACTTAGACTAAGAGAGTTTATACCATACTCCATCAACTAGCATTTGTCTGGCGTCCTCTGTGAGAGAAATCCGATGTCCCTCTGAGCGCCTTTCCACCAGGTATCACACAAGGCAGCACCTCCGCAGAAATGCTCAGCAACATTTTCCCGGAACAAGATACCAAAAATATCATTCTCGGAATTGGTTATGAAAGCAGTTGGGGCATGCAGTCAATTTTCTTTCCAAAGTGGGTGGTGTGTTACAGTAAACGGTTATGCGTAGTTTTATAGGCTTTCGTTTGGTAGCGAGTTTCTCGTTGTTCAATGGATGTGAGTTCCTTACAATACCGGAATTGAACCATCATACGGTTCTCCTTCTGCCAATACCTGAAAGACCGCTTTGACGAGTCATGAGCCATCCTAGGTACTTATCATCCACCGCGCTCGGATAACAAAATCCACAACAGGATCGTTCTCCACATTCGCTGAGGTCGGTCCCTCCTATCCAGATAGCCCCCCAGCGCCCCTCTAACGGCACCCTCTTCTACATCTTGGCAAGTGACTTCGAAAATCACTGTAAATCTCTCTGACACCCAAACGGGTTTCACAATTCGGGCGATTCTTCCCACCGTATTCTCTCCGCCACAACGGTCCAGGCTTGACTCCATTCGAACGCTCTGTGTCCTGCAATTGTGATGGTACGGTTGTCCATCCCGGCATCCGCCCACAATTCCACGCACCCCGTCAAACCATCATAAGCGAGGCCTGGGCAAAGAGTAAAGATTGGCCAAGCGGGCCGGTGAGGTATGTGCTGATATGGAGAGTGTACAGACGCGGGGAGAGTCCAATGGCAATGATGTCGCTGTGGATGTTGGTTTGGCGAGGAGAGCGGAAGGGTTTGTTGGGAATGGGTATCTGAGCCCGAGCACTCGGACCGCGGCGTTGAGATTGGCGGATGGTAAAGGGCTTCTGCCATTTGATCTACCGTGGTTAATCTTTTGGCGGAATCCATGTGCTTATTTTTACCATCTATTTGCGCTGAAATTGTAAGTTGAAGGGAAGCCCAGAACGGGGAGCTAAGTTTGCTGTTTCCATATAGTTGTATATCCATGTACTAGGTGTGAAACAGGCTTCGAATGACTGAATATGGGATAATACTTATCCACCCGGCCCAAGCTTGAGCCGAGTACAACTTGCCAAGAGGGGGACTGGGGAATTTCCGAATACTGTCTATTAAAGAATCACGCTCAACTGAACCCCATCATACGGAAGGTGAGTAATTCGTCCTTGTTCTGGCCATTCATAACCGGAATCTCGTGGTAATTTGGTTTATCATGCTGACAACGGTGAGGTGTATCACGCGAGAGAACCAGTCTTAAAGTGTTGCGCTGGTAAGGCTGCTTTAAATGCCCCCAAGTTCTTCGATTAAATTCCAGTCCTGTGCTAGTAGCATTCGGTCCTCTCTGTAATGAAGGTACGGCACTCCAAGGTAAACAAGATGCCATTGATGTGTTTATTCATTGTGTCTTATCAATGACTCAACCACAGACTTAACGACATATCATTTCGATTCGCCTGGTCTTGATTCCCGCGTTCTGTTCGCTCAGGACCGAAGCCCGAAGCCCGAGTATCAGGACAACTGGACCAATGGCCAGTCTACCAAGTAACCCTTCAAGTTATTTGTCTCCAAGTCAAATACAAATAACAACCGTAATACCGGGATTCCGGCAACTCAAGTTCGGACTCCTTCCTTCTCCGACCTTCCCCTCACCATTTCTGCTATCTTTGCATTCGTCCATTGCCCGAGTCCGAGAGCAGACTACTTCACTCATACGTTGCATGTGGTTCCGGAAACCGTAGAAGTCCACCCTTTGAAAATCTCAATTGACTGGATTTGTGTTATCGAATCTGCTGTAGGAGGACCGTTCGACCAGCAAGGGTCACCACTGCTCCAGGTGTTCCAAATCCAAGAACCCGCTTGTGTCGGGACCTGGGGACGTGTCGTTAAGCCAATAACCCTGCCAGACACTTTAGGAGTATGTTACATACGTTCGTTGTGAAACGCGTTTGTTGTTGACCGTTGATGTAAAATGCCGTTGCGTCAGACGACCACTGCTCGAATAAAATGGTTAATTCCGTCGGAGTGTTTCGTTTGTTTCGAGGGAGGTTCTCACATCGATTCGATACTCTGTGTAGCTCATGTGAACACTGCGGTGGAATGCTTTCGGCACCTGGATACTACGCACCATGAAAATCTGCAGTCGGGTCGAAAGTGAAAGGAATCGTTTGGTGCGTATTTGATGTTCCTGGAGTGACGGCCTACGAAACGCACCATCAGCAGGAAAAACCAGAAGCCCGGGCGCCGCCACCCTACCTGATTTGTTGCCCAAATACCTGCTGGGACGCAGGCACTAGCGGTCGATATCGTACTCGTCAGAATTTCCCAATCAATTTCCTGGTTGTCGTTCACTGGATCATGTGCGGTGATTAATCGTAGCAACCAATCTTCTAGAAGACTTACGGTAGAAGAAGTTCCCCTCGACGACGCCCGGGGTTGTGCTTGATTTCTGGATCGTGCGGACAGATGCGTATTTGAATTGGTCTTGTGTCACCATCTCAGCGCTTTGTATCGACCCGCCAGAGAATGCCGAAACTTTGAGGTTAAGTGCACCATTTCCTAAAGCCACGTTCGAGGGAACGAAGGTGCGAGGAACCGGTGTTGAATTGATTGAGTAGTCACTGACACCTAAACCATAGGAGCTAGTTTTTTTCTATCAGAATTACTGTCTCGTCACCCGATACCGACAAAGTGCGTACCTAAGGAGGGCTATAGCATCTCCACCAGCAGTCACACCAGAGAAGTCGGCAAAGACTCTTTGGGTAAAGCCGCCTGGTATACCGTTGACAATGTATGTATCACACGCTGCCGTAGTGTTTCCAGCAAGACGGGCTTGGAGCGAAGTTCTTACCATAATCAGGGTGATAAGGGTTTTCAATGACCTCTTGGATTGTGTCATTGTTCAGACGGGCTGGTTCCAAATGACTGATATCCACTGTCATGCATGCGCACTTCATTATATACAACGTCGTCATGATTTAATAGAAGCGTTTGCCCCGAAAGCTTTCGTGGTCCATGTGCGTTCCATGCCGAAATAACCTGGTACATGTGCAGACATGACTGGGCATGTGAGGTCATCGCTCTTCGCCGAGGAGGTATGGGAAAGTAACTGCAATGAGGTTTGATGTGTGAAGGGGTCCAGGCATACGTGCATACTTAGACGTACTTACCATCTCCCCAGATTTCGTACACTGTTTTAATTATCCGAAAATCCTTAGAAACGGGGTACAGTGTGTAGCCGAAGCTTTGTTACTTCAGTGATCAACTATTCAATACTCTATTTGATTGGGAAGGTATCGCCGTTCCCTGACACTGGTTCCGAAACCGCCGGACTCAGTGATTGGTTCCTGGTGATCCATCGGTTACTCTGGACGCCAACCGTGCACATCTAGATCCACTAGAGGGGGGTGCAGAAAGATGAGGTGGCACAAGGCTGAAAATCCTATTGGTTGAGATATATAAAGTAAAATCAGTGTTTGACACATAGCCATCTGGCACACCGCAGCCAACACCAGAGAAGAGAACAGTTCCAGATATTACGACGCTGGACATCGCAAATGAAAAGCGCCTGATCGCTAGAGTTCTTTCGAATAACGTCAATGTGAGTGCGCTGATACTAGTGGGGGGGCATGGGGTAAGCCCCATTCGCCAAAATGCTAACAGTACCGATTTGCTCAACTATTTGGCGAGTGCTTGTATGTGTTAACCAGGGTCAACTACATCACTTCGGACAGTGTACGAAGAGATCGGACGACGACAGACTAAACGTGGGTTATGGATGAATCGATGATGCATAATGACAGGCTTTCGTCCTAAAAAGTCCAGTCACTGATCGGAGTACTGCGTATTTTTGGCGTCGAAGCATATTTTTGCTGGCATGAGCTTGAGAAGATAGCTTCAAGATAGGGTGCTTCCTCTTAGGAGAGAATGAACCTCGTGCACTCTCGTAGACCTTGGCGACAACCATCGTAACGAGAGGAACTGAAGCCTATATGCAAATTGCGAGCGGTCTTGAACATTCAACAAGCGTTGATTGACATAGAAGACCGGCCCTGGATACCCAGATGCCGGGGAGAATGCTCTCGCAATTTGTTTTGGTCTAGAAGGACAATTAGTCATTGGTCGAAGTTTGACGGCGGCATGCGGGAAGTGCCAGAGAGATTATTGTTAGTGTATTTTTGTCTCTTGAGGGTTGGCTGAGGGTGCATGGTAGGCTTGGCCATCAAAAGAGTGGAGCCTTCCGGGGGGAAAAGAGAAAGGGTATGGCCTCGGCACGGTCAAGCGGTGTCGCGACAAGAATTGTATGTTTGGATTATCGTTACAGGAGATTCCCTGAGGCGAGATGATGATATAGCTAGGGATTGCCGCCCGGAGAGGATCATGATTCAGGGAAGGCCGGTGATGGAAGCAGGACGGGGGTAATATCGAGGCATTGAACTACTATTTGAGAATGCTAGGAGTGGCGGAGATAGATTGAGGAGCGAGAGTTGAGCGGAGTGGGAGATGAAGAGGAGATGATCGGAGTCTCAATGTTTCCGGTTAAGGAAGTCAGGGATGCTAGTCCCAATCATCATATTTATATATTTATATATGTCTCCTCAACCAGATTCTCCTTTCGTCACTCATGCACCTCCTCCATTCTCGCCGCAACGTCCCCCAGCTTCCCCCGTCGCCCCTCGCGCATACGCCAGGCGATCTCCTCATCGAAATTGCCCTCTGTCTCGATTCCCGCGCAGATCAGCTCCATTTTGGTCTCTCTGTTAGTCTCTTGTCTTCACGTCTTCTTCACCTAGCTGACTGACGTCGTTTCCAGTCTTCATATATCTTTTCACACATTTCTTCAGTTCTTTACGAGTCCGTCACCCTAAACACCGTCCAGCAATGCACCGCTACACTCGGCATGCTCGCCCGTCGCATGGATATTGCCCGCCATGTCCGCGAACTTACGCTTAGACTACAACCCAAACACACCCCTACCCTGACCACCAATGACCGGGAAGCTGCCTCCACCGCAGTCATCGAAGTTGCCTCTTCGATGTCTCTGGATGCTCTTCGAAAATTTGTGTGGGATGCTGATGAGCTGCCGTTCTATGAGGATATGTGGTTTGCCTTGCGCGTCGGGTTAGTCCTTCTGTACTCTTAGTCGTGTCACTCCACCAACTCCCGATGCTCCATCAGATGCCCCCAGCTGCGCTACATTGGCACTAGCTTGGGTTCGATGCTGCCCAAATTAAATAGCCACGTGAGTCTCCTCGGCATTTTTTGACTTTATTGTCTGAACGCTCGATGGTATCTTAGCTTTTTGACTTTCATAATCTGTCTGGCTTTGCTCTGCACCTACGATCAGGTTTTTATGAATGTCATATTGATCTGTTTATGGATGGTCCGTCCCGTGTCCTGATGCATTTGTTTATTTTCGCTTAACTATCCGGAGCAGAGGATCAGCCGATTTCCCGAAAGCTCTGGGACATGCTCATCCACCGTTGTCCCAACCTCGAAGAGCTCTCAATAGAGGGCGCCTCCACCATACCGGCTGACATTCATGCACTGGTCCAGGGTTGTTGGCCCAAGCTCAGAAAGCTTACTCTCGGTGATATTTGCATCGATTGGATTCCCCGGCCCTTAACGCCGGGAGAGAAACGACCTTTCATCGCGTTTCTAGAAGCTCACCAGGACCTCAAGGTCATTAATCTCTCACGACACAACATCCAACCCATCCACTTTTCTTCACTAGATCCTGCGAGCTTGTCTGGTGTGACGTCGTTTTCAGGCACTCACCAGCAGCTCCAGGCCTTACCTCATCTTCATCCCTCATTGAAGAAAGTCTCCTTCCGGGATCCAGTTGAAACGAGAGAAGTCTCAGCGCCAACAATTGCTTCTCTACTCAGAGAATTAACTTCTCTCACGGATCTGAGAATCACATTTGCCCTGCATTCTATGTATGATAGTGGTAATCTCCTCCGGTCACTCATCCAATCGTGTCCGAACCTGAGGCATCTTGAATTGACGTGCACTCACAAACCTTCTTTCCAGCTGGTGGGTTCTTCTATACTCTCTTGATAAACCCATCGGCTGATCTATGTCGTCATACACATGTTTCATAGGATGCCTTTGCCAAGACCATACGCGGGTTTCCGAAGCTACGAAGATTGCACTTGACTATTGTCAAGTATCCGGGGGATGAAACACTTGCCAGTGGTGCGGTCAGAATAGCACAGTCGAACCCGCGACTCCAGAAGTTTTCCCTAACGTTCATCCCGCCTCTTTATCCTCCTCCCTTTCCATTCGCGTGGGGTCCCGACGTTCCCGCAGGTGCCGACGGGGCTCCGATTCACCTGGGCGCAGGGATTGGTGCCGTTGGGTCGGTTATGGCGCCAATTCAACCATTCTCCATATCTCTTTCCTTCTTACCGCTCCCAAAATACGCGTGTACATCAGGGATCTTCTCTCTCCTCACCGATACGCACGGCTTGCCCCTGACACTACAGGCTGTCGAGACATCGCGTGTCATGTGGCCGCTAGGGTTGGGTGAAACTGTTCGGACGAAAAAATACGAGTCGGAATTGGGTCCGTATGGGAGGCGACGGGGTGGCCGGGGTGGATTCGGGCGAGGGGTGGGGGGTTTACGGGGGTTGATCGGTCTGGCCTTCGAAAGGAGCAGTGCAGGTGAAGAGGTTAGGATGATCCTTTTCTGCGTGGCACTTGTCGTGTTGGCTGCATGGGGATTTGTTGTTGGGGGCCGGAGGGGGAGACTTAGCGCTGGATTTCATCATGGCGCGACTGTTAGCAATGTTGGTCTTGGTCTCGGCTTGGAGGCCGAGCGCTGAGTCGAGGTGACAGCTTTTTTGTTTGGTTCATCACACATTCTACCGTACTTTTAGGCAAAAGCTAATGTTGCATCATTGTTCATGTTACTATTATATCCATAGGTTTGTACATGCATTTTCGGGATCAGTTTGGGGAGGTAATAGTTTTGTATACCTTTATCTGTAGATGTAGAAAACTTAGCCTATGTGGCTTTGAAGGCTGTAATTTATGACTATAAATGGTTTATTAGTGCAACAATACATCGCTTCTTGTGAACACTGGATTAACTCGGGTGAATAGCCATGTTGGAAGTGATGTGTATACGAGTACTATGGACAGCGTGTATATCAACTAACACATAACAGCAGGAAAACAATCTATACATGTATAAGTGCTGTATTCTCAGGATATGGGGTCGGTAACGAATGGGCAGGGTACATCTGACAGTCAAGGAAAGGGGGGCAGATAGGAGTTGGTGGGGGGTGTAGAAAGGTCGGTCTTCACCGACCTTCGGGGTTAACAGGCATATACGGTGTTAGTACCTGCAGTATTTTTAGTTTAGGGGATGGGTAGAGTGTGGATTACGAGCCCGTAAGATAACGATTGACAGAAGTGGAGAACAAAAAAAGCACGGGATGCAGAGTACGATGGCGGTTGTTGGGAATTAAGACCTGACAACCGGTCAATGATGGTTCACATAGAAATATGACGAATATGAATTGGAAACGCGTAAAAGAATGAATAGTGGAAAATAGTATAAACGGGGCACGCACATCTTGTATTGGATTGTTGTTTCGTCCCCGCTACCGCTGACGCCATATTTGATGCCGATGTCGAGGTCTCGGGGGTTGCGCGCGTTTGGTGCGCAGGTTAACCTGCCGACGATGCTGTCTCCTTTGTTGATGGTGAGGGTATTTGGTGTGTAGAAGACGGTTTGTCTAGATCGTGGTCAGTCAAATTGATTATCTTATCGTAAGATGATGCTGGACGTACTTCCAATGGGTGTATTGTGCGTGAGGTCCAGTCGAGAACCGTACTTTTTTGTGTGTGCATTCGAAGGAGATGTCGAACCAAGCAAGGAAGGCGTGCACATCTGACAGATAGAGTTTTCGGTATGAATATGGAAGGGTAGGATGGAAGGGGGAAAATCAGTGTGGAACTCACAGTCATCCCGGGTCGCTGACAACGTGAACGGTACCTCAAATGTGAGATCTTCTTTCTTCGCGGTGAGAATGTCGATGTGCTATATGGAATTATGGTGAAGGGTTTGATAAAGTGGTGTCTTTAGTCGTGGTTCTTTTGGGAGAATATCAAGGGATGAGCGTCTACCTTGATGGGACAAGGGTCGGTAACAACCGACTTGAGGTCGACGGTATCGACGAGGGGCTCGCGTAGTGCAATATCTTTGATACATGAATAATCGAAGCCGTATACGTTATCCCAGACTAGTGGATAATGGTAAGTTGAAAGGGAGTTAACGGGTCGACAGGGTAATGGGAAGGGAATTGAGGGATACGTACAGTTGATTTTTTCTTCTTTGTAATCTTGATCTTCGATCGCGGCAAGATAGAGTGTTGCGGTATCGGGGAAAATGAGGCCTCCTGGCTTGAGGAACTTGTCACGAGCGAGGAGGACAGTGTCGAGCATGGATTCATATAATAGGAAATACCCCATCCATTCAGAGATGATGATGTCAAATTCTTTGATGGGGAGCTCGCTTTCTTCGAGTTTGCCCTTCACGAGGGTGATGGCTAGGGAGATGCATGAGCCAGGCCCGGTGTGAGAAGATACAAAGTACGTACTATCCTTGAATCCGTTGGCTTCAATGATCTTTTGTGCTTGATCAATAATGTTGGACATATCGATCTGCGATGATAGTAGAATAAGTCGACTTGATTAGATAGCTTGAATGCTCACCCCAACGACGTGTTTCGCGCCTGCTTTCGCAGCGAACATACTCAAGATACCCGTACCACACCCTACATCGAGTACAGTTTTTCCCTTGAAAAGATGGGGATTGTTGATGATGGCAGAGCGGTAGGAACCTGTCCGGACGGAGTCCTTCAACATCTCCTCGTGAATACCTGGGCACGTTGCATTGAGATCACGATTCCAGACAATATTCTCGAGGGTGACTGACCGAAATGCGCGTAAGAGTCGGCATAGCTGCAAGTTGTCGAAAATCAAAACAGGGATTAGAGTTTTGGTTCGTCGAGTGAAATTGCTGAAGGTGCGCAACTAGTCTTTCGAGGTCATGTCCTGGAAGGCCGGGACTTCTGTTCCATTGGTCGTCGATGGTCCAGCGTCGGCCATGGTGAGTGTGAGGAAGGGATATCAAGACGGACAGATGAAAACTGGTGCTGGGCAAAAAATCGCAAGTCGGTTAATCGGCGACCCAAAAATGACCCTTGGCCACCAAAATAGACGCTCGCACGTGATCATCACGTAGTCCAGATTCCGGGCCGGATATTGTTTTCCGGGCGGCAGTGCTTGATGCAGTGCATAATCTCTCATAACCTCATTGAGTCGGCTGAAGATTCTCGTCTGCGCATCCGCAGTCGCAGTCGTGATCGTGTGTATGCACCGATGCCTATATAAACATGTCATAGTCCATGATCTTTGGCTGCGGCCACGACAACATGCAACAGGTAAGTCCCCTGTCTCCGGTTGATTACCTTTCTTTGAGAATTAACCCTCGTCTTGTAGACAACTCAAGTACCCTCAGAAAACCCACCGCCTTACGAGTCTGCACCTAACCGATAGCAGAGTGAGTCAACACCCTGTAATTCGCACTATATCCTTCTCATTTCCTGTAGTCGACTATGACAGCAAAGCCCAGACCACTACACCAAGACCTAATAACAAACCACCCGCCTCTTCTGAACCCTCCCCTGATGTCCCGGTCTTAATCACGTCTCCCTCATCCATTCCGCAGTTACAAGGGCCCGGAGCGCACTCACCCACTGTATATCACTACGTTAATCCTCGGACAGGAGAGCATGTCACTTCGCTTTTGCCACCAGACCATCCAGAGATGATTTGTTTGCTCGAGGGTGGGCACGTAACGGAGACAAGGTTCGGGCTTGTTGGTATGTTTCCATGCTAAAATTCATATCCATTCCTAAATCACTGACTTGATCCTTTTCAGGTCTTCTTGCCGCGATCTTCTGGTTCCCACTCGGGGTTGGGCTATGCTTGCTTGATCGGCGGGTTAGATGCCGTCGCTGTGGCTCCATACTTGAAGATGGTATATGCGGGCCATGATCTGCCTAGGCTTGCAGAATGTTATACCCCATGATAATTTGTGACAATTGTGGATTGGAATTTATTGTACATTGCTTTCGATGTTTTTCATTTCAGTATGTGCTCGTATCCTATACTTATCCCTTCTATATAATACATGTGTGGCATGCTATGGTTTTGGGTGTACTTAAATAGGTGTATACCGTTTCCTAAATAGGTAAATACCAACAAACAACCCGATCGCGTCCCTGCAATTTAGTCTCTAGAGTGATCACCACAATGGCTAAACGGGCTCTGGATAGTCCTATCTGGTTTCGCTTGAACCATGATGACCTCAAAAACAAGGTGGATGGACTCGAATTCAACGAACTACCCGCTGTCTTTCCGCGATTCTTCGTCCCGAGTCTCCAGGATAAACCGCAAAACCCCATCATCGACAGTATCAAACTCTCAGAGAGGAACCGCGAGCCTGTAAATGATTGCTCGAAAGAACGTCACTCCCTGCCTCCAGAGCTTCACATAATCACGGATGACCTGGTCCGTCTACGGCTGGGGGACGAGGGCCAAGCAATGAAAGAAGGTTCCGTCTGGGAAAAGTTGGATGTACATTCCAGTAATCGTAAGGTATGCACTTCTTCATTTTGCCAATTCTACATAGTTTAATAGTTTCTCAGAGTCAACTACTTTCTTGGGATGCACTGCGACCAACATCCCAGCAAACACGGACTTCTACGCCGTTTCTTTCTGAGAGAGATAGTCTTGTATATGCATCAGCTCGGCACTAGTATGTCCTGGTCTTGTACATTTGCTCCAGTTACTGACTTCGGCCCAGTGTTAGACCCCATCTGAAAGATACTTCAACGCATGTTGTTTATGTTAACCAGGCGGATTTGTTTTCATCACTGAAGATGACTGTCCTCGGAAACTCGTCTGTGTTTCACTCATGGGATGCCAAGTCAGAACGGTTCGTGCAGACTGGTGTTGGGGAAGGGGAGCGAGGCTTCTTGCTTCTGGATGGGAAGGATGAAGTTATAAGTAACAGGTAAGTACATACATCCTTATTCTCATTTCGTGTTCTCATGAAGCCAGCGTTATCTCGCGTTTCCTCAATATTGGAAATATGCTGAGGCGTCTAGAAATATTGCTGGCTGGTTTGCGTAACAAGTACACGCCTTCCCTTCGTTATATGCGCCTAGGGCTGATAATTTGATGTTGAGATCCGCAAGTACTGGTCCAACGATTCATGCATTTGCTCACGCCCTTTCAAATGTTCTCGATTGGCTGCGCAAGACACTCGCAAAATGTCCACCGTCTTCTGCTGAGCTAGCAGCTGGAAATGTTGCCATTTCCCGTGTTTGGTTACAGTATGGGTTATACCAAGATACCTTGACTTCTCTGTCCGAGCTTTGTGGACGTGTACGTCGCGCCAGCATGCTATGTCATCAACTATTCATTAACGATACCTACAGGGGGAAGAGAAAGTCCCTCAAGATTATGAACATCTCAATCCTAATCCCATCAATATCCTTTCGCGTATATATACTCATCTCGGCACGCATATCATCCAACAATCTTCTCGTACAATCACCGCCATCTTTGCCTACATCTTGACGTGTACGTCCAACGAATATCTTCGGCAGGTTTCTCAATCGGTCGGTTTCGGCCCTCAACCTCCTCAGAGACAAGAACGCGTCGCCACCCTTGCCCTTGACGAATACACTATTGATGAGGACGCCGAGGAAGGGGAAGAAGACATCTTCGAGGTTCTCGAACGAATAGAAGACAGTTATCCTTCTTTCTTTCCTCCTGAACTCCTTGCAATCCTCCCAGCCGCCCAGAGGTCTTTGATTCTCCTGAAGAGGGCACGGCCCGATCATCCGCTCCTCACCGACCCTAGGCGCCAGGACGAGGTGAGGTGGCTCTGGAGAAAGGAAGACATTGACGCTGCATATTTCAAAATTCAAAAATTCTATCACACTCAAAGCTCTCAAACCAACGACGAGGGTACTTACGCAGGAGCTCCTGTGCAAGAGTATAAACCAGAGCTCGAAGGGCTTAGGATCTTCGACATGGAGCCAGGCGCGTCAACTCAGAACACGCCCCTTGTTTCTCAAGCAACCGCGAGCGCTGTCCAGGACTTTATCGATTCATTTCCGGATTCCTTGTCTCCTATAGCTCCCACCTTCTCTCATCTAAGTTCTATCGTCTTTTCAAACCTTCTACAACACTCTTCCGCGTTATCGTCAACCTTGTTGGAACTCTTCCTGGACCACCCAGGAGAACTCAACCTTCGATCTCATCTCATTCTCCTCCGAGATTTCCTTCTTATAACCTCTCCTCCGTTTAGGCTCAGGCTATCAGCTGCCTTGTTCTCTGACAAGGAAGACTATGAGATTGATAACAAAAACCGTACCTTGTCGCTCCAGACCATCCGGCAACGGAAGCAGATCGCGGAAAGTACGCAACCATGGGCTGTCGGCCTTGCTTCCGCATTGCTCGAGCGAGAGATCTGGCCTCCTGTTGGGGCGGATCTTAGCTTCTTTTTGCGTACCGTCATCGTGGATTCGATCGAATATCCACAGGGACCGTCTAAAATTCCCAAGCAGGTTGCGAGCGACGCTTCCTGGAGACTTGGCTTCGCAATTCGAGATCTACCTACTGGTCCTGGCCGGGACAAATGGCTTAACCCTCTTTGTACGTAGCTCCCTTCTGTTGGATACAGGGCTTGTCTGATGTTTTCATAGGTGTTGAGTAGGTTATGGAGACTAAGCTACCCGACCCGCGTGCTAATGAGTTCTTCAGGGCCCTTGACTTTCTCTATATGGATTACAAGCCTCCTCACCCTCTTGAGGTTTTGATTCCACATGAAGTTTTGTCAAAATATCAGAGGATGTTCACGTTTCTCTTGAGGTTGATCAGAGGTATGCTTTCTCCTGCCGGGTCTGAACGCTATTGATACGAGGGTACACAGTTGAACATGCACTCCATGCCGTTCGCCGAATGATGAGATGCACCATTACTCCCGTATTCCCTACTCTAGCATCAGCGAGAAAACTCGCATTGCACTTCCGATTCGTCGCCCAAAGCTTCGTCAATGCGCTCTCTGGTTATGTGTTTGATACAGTCATTGGGGGGAACTTTGATCCTTTCCTCGCAGAATTGGTTCCTAATCATAAGGAAGATGATAACCAGGAGCATAGAAGATTCTCTGACGTGTTCGAGCTTGCCAAACGTCACTCCGACCTTCTTGACGATATCCTCAGCGCATGTCTCATGCGATCTGGACAAAGGGCTGCTGGTGATCTCCTTCGCCAGGCCACCGAAATTGTGCTGGAGTTCGCGGTGGTCATTGGAGAACTGCGACGTGGACGTTTACAGGAGTATGAGGCTGCTCCAATGGTGGAAGATGCGTTTGCGAAATTTAGGAACAAGATGGCAACTTTGGTGAGGTCCCATTTTGTGGAACTGCTACTTCGTTTATTAACTTGGGTGATTAGACGAAGGTGTTGAAGGGACTGGTTGAAAAGAGTTCTTCAAAGTCGTATGCGGAACACTTTTTTGCTGGACAACGGAATCTCCCCGGTGGTCTTGAGGCTTTGCATCATCTGTTGTTGCGAATTGATATGTCGGACTGGTGGTCTATGAGTCCACAATGAAAGCGCTAACGTATGAATCGGTGCGTCCGACGATCTAGTTCTGTACCCGTCATAACTAATTGTCGTTAGAAGCCCCTTTCAAAGAAGCTCTTCCTCACACCTCCCTCTGACTCATGCCGTAACTCCCTCCAGCAACACACTTTGGCCGTTTTTTCGCTCGGTGTAAATCCGGATGTTTCCATAATGTCTTCTACGTTCCTTCAATTGGGAACATATAAAGCTCCACAAGCGCTGGTCCCCATATTTGCGCCACATCCACTCGCTGTCACCCCTTCCTGAAACTGTGTTGCAAAGGACTTCAAGAAAATTATTGCGAGAAATGAGACCGAAGTACGACTAATCAAAGTCATCCTCGTCCTCGGAATACAGCATCGCGCTGGTATCGAAAGGCACGGGAGATTGGAGGAAGTGGGAGGTGTTGGCCATGGTATTCTTGAGGACCTCTCTTGTCACAATGTGGCTCTCGAAGTAGAAAGACACGGAGGCAGCTTTGGCGAGATCGTGCCAAAATTGGGAGGAATCTCTTGTGTAGTGACAAACATGTTGGCTGATGGCGCAGGTTCAAATGCTACCTTCGTCGTCTTTCCGCGTCATGGGCACCCCCGAACAGCGTCAGAAAGCCCCTTGGTGGTCACATCCTAATACATATATTCTCTCTCATTCTGAACGGGAGCATTACCTAGGAATAGTATCTACAGGGATAAGGTGATCGGCTAGGCCTCGGAGATGATGGGTGTACCTCATCTTTGGTGACGGACACGCAAAACAGCCGAAGAGCGCTTGGAGTTTCGGGGTTCATGGTCAGGGATATCAAGACTGGGGAGGTGTGGCTAATTTTGAGGCTTCTCTGATAAAGCCCTGTTTATTAACTACTGCCTGCGGCAACGAGTAGATTCGTCGGATGATACAGATATACACTCCCATTGAGCAAGATGGATCGACAAGTTGATTATTGGTGCTTTTAAGGAGGTACTAGAAGCTGTCCGCACAAGGTGACACTAATATAGACGCAGGTCCCACCAGTTGTCCTGAACTGGGATGTCTGGTTCAAAATATCATATTGCGACCAATTGGCCAGAGAGAAATCAATCAGAATATAGCTAAGGCGCTGAAGAATGATCAGTTATTGGGAACCAGGTGAAAAGTGAAGCTTACTTCGGCGGACTGGCAATCCCGTTAATAATGTTAAGCGGACTTGAAGTTAGGAAGAAAGAGTATCTTCCGAGTGTCCGACATATCTTTGCTAGTTCTTCCAGATCAAATAGTTCACCAATGGGAATCTATTTTAGCAGTTCAAAGGACAAGGAGGTCTCCAAGCACCAAAGACTCACACCCCAGAGCGACAAGATGTACTCGTGAAGATCCCAATCTTGTATTGTCGGCCGGGCTTCAAACGATGGTGAATCAGCGGCTACAGCCGCGAAGTGATGTCTCCTAATGGATTATGAAGGTCAAGTGGCTGAGCCGAATTCCCAAATCATACCATAACCACTCTACTTCCTCGCGTCCCTGCTTGATGCCAGCAAAAGTTGAGGGGGAGGTTTTCGTTAAGACCTTGATTCTCTCCTCTTCCGTTGCTGCATCATGCCAGGCGACGAACCCCATGCGGATGAATAATATGTCCCCCACTTCCAACTTCAAGCCCTGAGCCTTGACACAAGCCTCTAAAGCTTCTGCCGTGATAAGATGCGCATCGACTGCCGAGAACTGAATGCCATTCTCCCTCGCGTACGAATAATAATCAAGAAGGACACCTCTACCCACGATCTTCCCTTGGAAAACTGTTGAATAGATAAGCTTCAAGGTCACCGTGATACCCATGATATTTCACCGTGGATTCCATTCCGTTGAGGCTTGTCAAATGACAAAGGCAACCCAACCCCTTGGCTATCGACGATTTCATTGCTCGGAAGTCCGTTGTAAAAGAAACCTGGTGATGTATATTACTTAGTGCAGCCTCAATCACAGTCGAGAGCAGATGCCACCTGAGGAATGTGCAAAATGACGGAAACCGTCCCATTGGGAGCCGCTCTGAGTATTCACGGCTATTTCATCATCGATAATGTATTTGTCCCCAGGCCATTTCCAGAACTTGTGTTCCAGGGCTCTCCGACCGAACGGCGTTGGGGATGGTTTGTGCATAGCCCAATTAAGACTGCAGACCTTTCCGTGTTGTATTTCCGTCTGAGCAGCTTTAAGTATTCTTCGTTCAGTTAGTAGGTTCAAAGCCCCAAGTTCATCGGGGGCCTTCGCTCCTAGGTGCTCATAGAATCCCCAAAGAGCACCTATAGAACACCATGAATCTTTAGTTATGCGAGTGTCAAGACCACACTTGCCGTCAGGGTCACCCTTGCGAAATGGGAGTGCCTCGAGCGGGGGGAATTCGACATTGTCAAAAGGCGATACTGCCATGATTGAAAGAGGATTACTTCCATTAAGCAGCAATATATGGGGCTCTTATAGGGGCTCCTATATCTGGAGCGTCGTAATTGAGTATGACAGGTCCACACCCATGTGCTCCCACTTCCTTCATTTACTTCTCGAGCCGCCTATCTGCCGCTCCATGTATGGCTCCAAACCTCCCAACCTGACCGGATCATCAGTGTTCACAAGACTGATGCAAGGAAACACCATGCGTACCACCTATAAACGACTCGCGCGTCCTTGTCACGGAACCGAGGGTCATCTGACGCGGCAGTATATGCTGAGAGTCCCGCATCCGCAAGTACCAACTTAGCACCAACTTCGCTTGCGGCTGCAACGGCCAACGTCACGTCTTTCTTCATTAGCTGCACTTTGAAGCCACCTTCGTAGCCTTTACTAGTAACGGCATCAGGGCAAACTCCTGGCACAGGATTCATTGTGCTGTTGGTCCAATTACCGCCCGAGCTATTGGCGAAGCAATCACTAAGAGTTTTAGGATCAAGGCCAAGTCGCATGCCAAGGTTCATTGCTTCAGAAGTTGCCAGAGCGATCATGCCGGAAAGATAGTTGTTACTGAGCTTTGCGGCAAGCCCGAGTGATGGCCCTCCCATAGCGTACAATGATTTTCCCATGAAAGAAAATATGTGCCAAAGAAGGGGTAGATGGGGAGAGTCCTTCTCTATCCCAACCATAAAGGTCAGTGTCGCCGCAGAAGCTCCCGCAGTTCCACCAGACACTGGAGCATCATGAAAAGTTGGTGGATTAGTCTGGCTGGACGACCTAACAGCCTCGCCTACTCGGAGAGACGTGGCGGGGTCGATGGTAGAACTGTGAGAGTTTGTATTAACGAGGGTGAATAAAGTTATCACTGATTGGACATACCAATCCACAAATTGTTTTCCAGATGTATCTATCGCAGATAACAAGCCTGTAGTCTCGTCCAGATAGACAGCTCGGACATGAGCGCCTGAGAAATCCTGCTCGTCAGCCGGACAAAATCGTATGGGTTATTGTATACCTTCGGGTACAATAGTAATAATAAAGTCCTGTGATCGGGATCAGCAAAAGTACTATGCATTTTTGAAGGGGACGCACACTTTTCTCAGCTACATCACAGGAACTTTCCCCTAGTCCGACTTGAGCACCTTGAAAGCCTCTTTCTGCATCAAATTTAGCCTCTTGTTCGAAAAATCTCCTTATTGCACCATCATCGATATCATACACCCATAACATGCTGGTCATAGGGAGCTTCCTTCGTAACTGTCCTGCCATTGGGTATCCCATTGCACCAAGTCCGACCCATCCAAAGTTCGTCGGAAGTTTGGGTGATTGATTGTTTGCCATGGTGGCTGAGAGGACGTTAGGTACTCAGAGTTGTATGGAGTATCTGAACTTACAAAGGACGGAAAGCCGTCGTAACTAGTGCTACTAAACCTCCACCTGCGATAGGATAGTTATAAAAGTTTCCGTGTGAACGGGATCCCGCCGCAATGTTTGGAAGCGGGAAGTGGAAGGCCCTGACTTCCGTGAGCTCCGTTAGCGTTCAACCCCGCCCGCAGCGATACTAATGGTCTGATTGAATGTTTCCGAATAAATGAGGCAACTGGCAAGGGTAATATCAGCCGATTAATGAGACTGGCCATCTAAAAAACAGAAAATTTTGTTCACACCTAACTACCTCATGAGTGGATCATAGGCTTACCAACATTACTCCAGCATCATGAGATCCAGCCAGGCATCATGGAGAAAAGCCGAAAGAAGCCAACCCTCTATCATGCGGGAAAATGGAGTGTGAAATGGATCATGAGTAAAGCAGACAGAGTTCCTCACTCTCCCCTGACCCCTGACTCTCTTCGAGAATGTCGCAGCAAAGACCGAATGAACAGGCCCACAGAGAGCTTTTCCAAGCAGGAGAACAAGTTAGGCGCAAGGTGATGGTAAGAGCAGTATCGTGGACCCCTCTGAAGTTTGATGCGTACGATGACAAGTACGACTAGGGGGACGCTTGGGTTGATAACAGCTTGAAGTCGGTGTGTATGCCTCCCTCTAGACGGGTGAAACCACCAACATGATCCAGGGTACGACAGACTTCATGGCAACTATGCAACACGTTAGTATAAGGCACAGTTTTTTTTGACGAATGCACTGAGAAGCACCATAGCTCGCAACAGAAGCTGCGTGGGGGACTATTTGGACTCGACCTGGCCTGGAATTGAAACAGCGGAGTCTGATAAATATTGCTCTGCTCATGTCGCTTGGAAAGGAGACTGAGGTGGGTGGTGCCACGAAAATTGATTATGTGAGCTGATAATCCTATAGTTGTCTGGGCACTTGAGGTTAGATATCTCGTGTCCAATATGTATACTTATGATCACTCACCTGCACGGGGCACTGATGCAGAGGAGCTGTTAACAACGGTTGTACAGAGATCGAAATCCAAGAGACAATGCTTCAAACTTCCGTGTACTGTGGCATTCCTTGTGGCGTGCACATGTTCCGTGTTGCCGATCGCGTCCTGAAGCAGCTGAAAGAGGAGGGTCTTTTGACGGCGTAGATAATGTACTGGATGAACTGTATGGGCGCAATACAAATACGGCCAAATATAACGGATATCACTTCAAAGTTTGTCGTCAACTCATCGAGTCACTGAAGCGGCTCCACATGCCAAGGAGCAATAACCGCAGACGTATTACAATATATCGTGGGGAGGTACAAATAATGACTAGCGAAAATAGCGGGCGGGAGCCTGCCAGCAGTTTATGCCAGGAGCCGATAGGGCCGCGGCCGGGAAATGCAGTAGTGGGCTGTCGACAACCGCCACCTGCGCAGTAATGTAGGAGCGAAGTAATGTAGCGTGTCCGTGACTATCGGGTCGACAGTTTCACTCGCCTCCTTCCCTTGCTTGCTCTATCACATCGATAATAAATCCAAGTCTAAAAATGCAATGAGTAAGGCACATGGTTTTCTGCGAAGCAGCAGGCGTGAAGATAAACTAAAGCAGAGGGCTGACATGGCAAGAGTGATAGACGGTTCTCATTGGGGTGACAATGGCGGATTGGGGCGTGAGCAGAAGCGCGGACAAGTACGAAGGTTGATCGACGTGTACGCTTGATGAGTTGAAACCGGGGCGCGAAACAAGCGTGAATGTGTATTATCGCGAGGTTGGGTGCGTGAAGAGGCCGGGTGCAGCGTCGGTGAGGAAAACGAGATGCTAATACTCAAATGGAGTGGCGTAGAGCCACTAGTAGTTCTGCATGTGGGCTCCCCTAGGTTTTCCCTAGTTCCATAGGCTAATCGTTCGGGTGAAGCTTCTATCCAAATGGATGCTGACGTTCCGATCGGGTTTATTGAGCCATCCGAGAAAAACGCATCCTTGAAGATACCCCTCCCCAGAGACCCGCATATATGGCCTAGTCCCCAGCGCGGGGCCAGGATTATCTAAATTCCAGAAGCTGTCCAGAGTCGTACCTCACTGATCCGGTGGTGCGGCACTCACTGCCAACAGTAGTACTGTTCGTAAAATACCCGCAAGGTCATTGAAAATAATGGGAGGAGACATGGGGTTGAGAAAAGTCCGGGTTAAGTACCATGACAGGGCCCACCTTCAAGACCCTATACCCGATCATACTACTATATTTGGTATGAGAGTGACCATATCTGGTACGGTACGATTGTTGAAGTTCCAGCCGAGCTCTACTCATATGATATCAGGCAACTTGAGGGGTCTGGGGGGCACCGCCCCCTATTCGATATGCTACCACGAGGTTTGCACGACTCGCCAAGGTGAATAATAGGCCGGAAGTAAAGATTTATAGAGCAACCCATGTTTCAAGCCCCATTAGCGCTCGGCTCGGGC
This sequence comes from Macrolepiota fuliginosa MF-IS2, assembly GCA_015584085.1. Lineage (NCBI taxonomy): Eukaryota > Fungi > Basidiomycota > Agaricomycetes > Agaricales > Agaricaceae > Macrolepiota > Macrolepiota fuliginosa. Next base: position 45,600 of record MU151169.1, on the reverse strand, counting down.
GCTACGTGAGGGATAGCAAGGAAACAAGTGATAGTGTGAGGAACGTGGTTTTGATGCGATACATTTACTGATAGTGTCCTGTTGATCTTTACTTCTGATTCTTCGCTACGTGAGGCAGTAGTTTCGCATGGATGTTCAGGCTGTTTATCATTCGGCGTTCAACGTTCAATAGAGATGCATAAAACATTCAGTTGTAAGGCATTCATTTATTACAGATCGCTACGGCTGGGCCACAGTGATTACAAACGAAAGGGGTTGGGACATGAAAGGGAGACACGAGAAAGTAACGAACAATAGCTCAGAATAGAGGTAATATTCATTGATATGGGAGCAGGAAAGGCAGGAAAAGCGGGGACAAACATAGACGTTGAGTATCAGATGGGCCTCATTTACCACTACCGCGTCAAAAGCGAACAGCTAACAGACGTGAAGTGACCAACGGCTCACTCACCGCGGGGTTCTCCCGGGGTCGGGATCTTAATCTACAGATCATGGATGGTATGATCATAAGCGCAGGCCGTAGAAGTCGTGATCGTCGGGGGAGAGGGGGGAGGGGCTGTGCCTACTTTTTCTGACATGAGCGTGTACTGCGGAATGTTTGATAAAATCAAAAGGGGAGGGAATTTAGGAGGGCTATACCAGCGCTTGTATCTAGCATGCGCCGCAGTCGCATAGGTATATTCATTTCGCATGGAAAACCCGAAGTATGGGCATCCGGCAGGGAAATCGATGAGAGGAGGCGATATGCGGCTGGACTTTTATCATGGTTGAGATAATTTCGGACACGTTAATCCCGAAGCAGCCAATGTCCAGCCATAGATGTGTCGTGTGAGAGCCCAAGAAGTAAGAATCACTTGTGTTCACGTCCCTCAAAATTCAAATACAGAGACTATGAGAAGTCCAACGTTCATTTGAAATTGGCTTTCTGGCACTAGCATTTGTAGCAGGACCTGCTGCGGGTTGCGGGAATCATAGACGCTGCACAGCCCTACAGAGTTCACACGGTGGCACGGCCGGCCTCTGCATCGCCGTTAAGGCTCTTGGAGCATGTAGAAGGAGCTTGGCTGATGGAAAGGCTGTTTATGTTGTCATAGGATGGACCAAGTGGCGTTGTGGAGGAATGGATAATTTGGCAGCAGCACCAAAACCAGCTTCACTGTGACGAAATGTCCGTTCCTGTCCGTTACGGGTCGTGACACATGACGTTGCGACTGTCACACTATACTAATTCTGCGCGAGTACTTAAAAGTTGACAGGTTTCCATTGCCACACCTTTCCTCACCCTCCTCCCCAACCTCAAAAGTCCTTACGCAAGAAAATGCCCGCCTCTCCTGCCATACCAGGGCTGTTCCTCTGTTTTGCAGCGACTGTTCTCCTGGTCTTCGTATGTATTCAATTTTGGGACCAACTTTTCGATCATGGCGATCTCATTTAAATCAACCACAGGTTTCCGTATCATCTCCGACTTGGGAAGCGATATCGTTCCTGAACGTAGGCGTCGGAAGCACACAAATTCACTATGGCGTCTTCGGCTTCACTGGTTCAACACATTCCATAGGATATCTCTTCAGGTATTTGACAGGCTCTACTTAAGCGAAATGATCAAGCTAATTTTGCATCATGGATAGTAATGATCGGCTGAACTCAACTGTCCTACATAATCTCACCAAGACGCTAATCCTTCACCCGATCGGTGAGTTGCTAAATTCTCAAAGCCGCGCCTTCATTCTAATATCTCGACACAGCTGGTGGCTTAGCTGGAATTGCATTCCTCTTTGGCCTCTGCGGAACTACCGCTCGTACGCGTGTCGGCACTGTGTTCATGGCCCTCGTCGCTGGTCTCGCTACGCTGGCTACTTTTGTCGCATGGGTGATCGATATGATTCTCTTCGGTATCGCTCGTCAACGCTTCCGTGAGGCCGGTCAACCAGCTCAGTATGGCAATGCCAACTGGCTTACTTTGGGTGCGCTCATTGCCCTCTTGTTGGGATTCTGTGCGTCCGCTTGTGGAGTTTTCGGCCGGTATGGAAAGCGAAGGAATGCGTATTAAACAAAGGATAAACTACTACCCGTTTTCAATGACTTATGATTCCCCACGATTCCCAATATCATAGATGCCTCACGTTCACTAATGATCTTCGTTCACGATATCCCTTCCCTTGATTTATAGCGGCAAATGGACGCTGTGTATCGGTGGAATATGGACTTTTGTAGTAGAAAATTTATCAGATATAACTGTAATTATGTCGCTTGTATGATACTCTTTTGAAACTCTTTCTGGTGCATCATGATTAAGAGGTGTGTCCGAGATAAGGTCACATTAGCCTTTAGGAACCATGGGCAACACGAGCGGTAGTGTCTTGAACGGGTTTTGGGCGGATTAAACCCGGTACGAGTTGTACATTTCCGCCTGTAGCCATAGAGCCGTCGCCCAGCAATGCCCTGGGCACACCACAGTTACCACAAATCTCCGCATAGACGTACATGAGTCTAATCAACTGGGCCTGAATGGAGTCAAATACGGCAAGTGGAGTCGAACTAGGGGGGTTTGATTTGACCAAATTATTCATTCAAACCCGCCAGCGCCCGTGCTACGCGAGGTCTCTACTGCGACGCGTGCCGACAGGGTACACTGGTGTATGTTTTTCGTATCTCAATTTCGCGCTACGTCTCAAATAGGGTCAGTTGACAGTTCACAGATCAACGTTGGTTTGATCTTGTTTGCTGTCTGCTTCGTCCATGACGACATCATCTTCACCTCGAAAGTCCAGGAAACTGCGTCGCCGGTTTTCGTCTGGAAGCCAGGATGCCATCCTTGCGTCAATTACCAATCGTGAAACCCGTGAAAGCTACGGACAATATGCTTTCCATCCGTTTCCTACAGCCCCAGCGGACGACAGGCAGGGCAAGTCACCTATATCGTCGCAACAAGACCTGTCTTCTCGAGAGCAGCGTCTGGCACACATATACGATCGAGCGTATTATACGGACGGGTCCGACGTGGATGCAGAGGCGGATTGGAAGAGGGAACTAATGCGTAGGGGACGATCAACTTCTGATACTCCGGCCAACGGTAACGCTCCAAGTGACTATGGGTTTCGAGCAAGGCCTCGCAGTCCTCCCACAGCATATGCATCCCTCCCAGCAACTCCTACTCTGTCGTCTAAGCCATACGGAGAGTTTGGGACGGCTGTCCCTTTGAACTCACCCCCTCCGATTTCAGTACCTATGTTGGATGCGGCGCCTCCGCGACGCCAACATACAAAGCAGGACAGCAAAACTTACGAACCACCACCTTTCTCGTTATGGGACTATCTTCGCGAGGAGCTGTTAGCGACAGATTTCGACTCACACCAAGAATTGAAGTGGGAACGGGTCAGCAACTTTTTGAGTATCCCTGTCGCTATGGAAAAGGTATGTTTTCCTGCTTTCAATAAAAAACATCCCATTCTCAGCTTAACTGTTAGATCATAGGATTCGGTTTCATCCTGTGCTTGGATAGCTTCTTATACACCTTCACCATCCTTCCTATTCGTTTTGGTCTCGCTTTTGTTCGACTTGCCACCAATTTGTTCAGCAGATCTTCGCCCCCACTCCCACCATCTCAGAAAGCCGATCTCCTTAGGGCGTTAATGCTCATCATCTCCTTATTGATATTGAACCCCTTGACCGATGCTAGTAAAATTTACCACACCATTCGGGGACAAGATACAATTAAACTCTATGTCATATTTAATGCCCTTGAGGTGAGTCGCCGCCCTAAATCCCATGGTCCCGTCTGAAAACAAGATTTGCAGATTGCGGATAGATTATGTGCCTCCATTGGACAAGACATACTTGACTGCTTGTTCTCGCGTTCAACGCTTGAGCCGCTTTCTCATAGAATGCCGGTCACGGCAAATACCCTAACACCCTTCTTGTATTTCTTCCTTGCAACAATGTATAATGGTATGTTATGGTTTTTCGTTATGCCTGGCCCTAGATTAACACAAGCTAGTCGCCCATGCCCTAGTTATGGTTTACCAGCTCATTGCGCTAAATGTCGCGATTAATTCTTACGATCATGCCTTATTGACGCTCCTCGTTTCCAATCAATTCGTGGAAATTAAAGGCAGCGTATTCAAGAGATTTGAAAAAGACAATCTTTTCCAGATAACGTGTGCCGGTGAGTTGAACAGCCTTCCTTTCTGCTCGAGCCTCGCTAATACATACGATTACTACTATAGACATCGTGGAACGGTTCACTCTCGCTTTGATGCTTGGGATAGTAGCGTTCCGGAACCTGATTGAGCTAAGCGGGTCCGAGTTCGATTTTTCTGGCGGGTTCGTCTTGCCCAAAAGTTTCGGGTGGTTTAGAGGCAACAACGTGCTATGGATCATCTCTTATGTTTGTGCAGGATTTCATTTATACTCGTACACCATACTGATTCCATGCTTTCAGCCCGTGCTTACAGTAATGTGTTCTGAGATGTTGGTAGACTGGCTGAAACACGCGTTTATTACGAAGTTCAACCATATCCGGCCATCGGTTTATGAGCGCTACACAGACGTATTGTGTCGTGATCTTGCCAGCGGTAGCGCCGTTGGCAGGAGAGGCGCCAGGAAGGTGCGCCAAACTCCGCTACTATTCATTGGCCTCGTGCTTAACCTATACTTAGCACACATACGTGGACCAGTCGCCCCTAGTCGCACGCCGTCTAGGATTTGCCTCGCTGCCTCTTGCAGTGCTAGTTATTCTTGTCGGATCGCAATCGATCAGCCTCATGTTCTCCGACCATGAAACTCTATCATTCTCCTTCTGGCACCTTCTTTCGATCTATAGCCTCGACTTCAATGCACTTTCCTTGTCGTTCCGAAGTGCTGAAGCTATCAAGTATGCTACATTGGGTGTCATGGCTGTGTTGTTCTGGTTATGGTATGGACCTTATCAGCTATCCCGGCGTCTGGTGCTTATGCATGTCCCTGCCAGCTTCGTTGTGATTAAGATTATACTGGGCGTTAACCTCATAACCTATGCCACGCGGAGACAAGCGGGAATGGAGGAACGGGAAGCCGTAGATGCCGTCAACAACTTCGGCCGAGATCCTATAGGAGAAGGTGAGGAAGAACGGGTGAGTAAGCTTTGTGTATGGAGAACTTGCTTCTCACTCATGGGCCCTCCAGAAATACAACAAGAACTTGAAGAAATACCTTGAAGATGATCAGGACGACGCCCCACGGCTGTCAGACATGGGAGAGAATAAACCAGGGCAGGGACTGGGGAAGAAGGAGCGGGTAAAGCTAGAAGACTTGACAAGGTATACGATGGTGAAGCGGATATGGTAGCATCCAGGCCAAGTACCTCTGCTCATTGCTGCATGACGGTTTCGGGCTGGTTATTTTTTCATAGATGTTTTGGATCAGCTGGATAGCGTTCGTGATGCATACGTTGTGAGACAATCTTAATGAAAAAAACGAGAACGGGTAGGACGGGTGGCTGTACACAATCACTTGCTCAATAAATCCGGGGTCGAGGTCCTTCTTGATGGACCCTAGAGTCGTGTATATGCCTACCATGTACCATGATTCATTCTTTCGTTTGATTTATTGTTCTCCTCCCCAACCACCCTTGATGAAACACCTATAAATTTCACCACTCGTCAACGGTGCTGCGATAGACATCTACTCCCAAGCCTTTTTTTGAAATCCTTACACGAATTGTTCCAAAACATTGCAACAACCGTGAAAGTGCTTCTAAGGTATGCAAGTCGATTCTATCACTGCCAATGGATGACGTAATGAATAATCTAAGATAGCTTCGCAGAGTTCCATGGCTGTCTCACCCGTGCGTCCAAATCTTGTAAATCGTAAGCTCCTAGTAATGCGCAATAATCATCCAACAGGGACCTCAGCAGCAGGGATCCGATTGTTGTGTGAACAAATCTGTGATACAGCATGACGACCTACCCGCGTTTCGACTCCCCAACGAACTTTTGTGTCAAATCTTTTCAATGGGCACACTTCCCCCAGATGCCGCCACCTACCCTGCCCTCGTCAAAAAATTCTGTAACACCAAGAGATATTTAGCCCAGGTGTGCCATCATTGGCGATGGGTCGCCCTGGAGTGCCCAGATATGTGGTGCAACGTCGTAGACTTAACCACCGGGAGGTTCTGGCTCAAGAGGGTCCTCAAACGCAGCCGTGATAGATCCATTATAGTCTACGTGCTCCCGGGAACAAAGATGGAACACATAGCTCTCATTCAACCTCTGCACGCACTGAGGGTTCGAGGACTATACGCGGATTTGCGAGATCCTGACCTCGCCAGGCATGTCCTCGGGAATGTACATAAATTTGAAGGTCTCAAGGAACTGAATCTTGTCACGAAATCCCTCCCTCAATCTTTTGATACAGCCGAGGCTCCTTGGTCGAGAAGTCGACCATCTAAACGCTTTCCCCTGACACTCCGGCGGCTCTATTTGGATGGTCCGTCCATTCCTCTCCCACCATACCGGATGGAAAGCCTGTCATGCCTCTATATCGGCGGAGGCTACTGGGGTATTAGGAATACTGCGAACCAGTGGTTGGAGAAAATCCGATATCTCCCTGGACTTCAGGACTTATCCCTGATTGATTGTATAAAGAAGGATGACGCCATTTGTTCATCGGGAGCCGATTATTTCACCTCTATCCACAATCAATCCTCCGTCATTTCTCTTCCCCGCCTTCGCGAGCTGCAGCTCAGGGGTGACCACACTTCATGTGGGACCTTTTTTCGTCGCCTGATCATCCCGCAGTCGTGTACCTTAAGAGTTTACACCAGGGATGCAGATCACGGCCCTGCTTTGGATGCCCTCATCTCGTTCCTCTACTCTGGCGACAAATCAACTTCACCCACCTACCCATTGGGTAAATTATCTCTGTACATCGAGGTCTTCGCTCGATACACTCATTTGCAGATCCGTCGGAACGGGGTTGTGAAGCAGGATATCCAGATCGTATGTTTGGAACCCAAGATAGATGATATGGTGTCAATCGTACAGCGCGTTTTCGATGCTACATACAACAAGTTCCAGGCCTATGGCCACTTCGTCGCGGCCACCGTGTACATATCCGATTACCTTCCCACGTGTCCAGAACGCTGCGCACGCTTTGTTCCGTTTCTCCGCACATTGTTAATCCCAGGTCGTATTCAAGATTTGCGGCTGTCGGGGACAGTGACAGCATACCAATTCTTCAATTCCGTATTGAAGTTCGAAAAGAACACGTCCCGGGGAGCAAGCATCACCGGACTGACTGAGAAAGCCACCTTCCCTTCCCATATTTCCCTTCTTCAGGTCCATCTCGATGCATGGATCCAAGGTTGTCTAATTGCGCTAATCAAACAATACCCACGTATGAAGATGGTGCAACTTATTCGTTGCACATCACCATTTTCTGAGTTGATGACATGTCAACTGGGTTCTGGTGTTGGCGCGCAAGTCATTGTGGGCTGATCGTCAACGCCCCATCAACGAATGCGTAGGTTTGTTGCATATACAACTACTGCACCTCAGCGTACTGACCATAGATCTAGAATCCCTCTTTGACCACGACATCAGCTTCAACACCCGGTGCTAGGAGGGCGAAGGTTGTGGATTGAGCTGATAACGGTCCAGCCAAAACACGGGCTCCTGTCATCCGATATCCAGTAACTCAGATCTTGGGCGTTCATTCTGGAGAAGTGGAGCTGTTCATCGAGAGAAGCGTCAGGATGTTCACAGGCATTATGGCACGCCAGAACACATAGCATTATTATGGTAGTGATACTTCAGCGTTTGTCTATCTATTTCACGCACTAAACCCAGAATACAGACATCCTTCCGAGTCCTTGGTCCATCTGGTGACTTGTATTAAAAAGGCGCCCATTTCGTCGGTTACCCAGTAAGGGATGCCCTGATGCAAAAACGGCGCTCTGATAAGAGAAAACTCACACCTGCCGGTCACACATGCCCCGAACACGAGGACATCTGTCCCCCCAAAACTTCGGTATAATTAGACCCGATCCTCCTTTAAGTTGGAGCGTTAATGACTACCATCCCGAAGTGTTATGACATCCTCTCGACTCATTCGCATATTACGACGACTCTCGAGACTTCTCCTCTTGTCCAGAAGTTTCCGCCGTCGTCACAAATGTGGGCATACATCGCAGGTGCGTTGCTGACCATCCCGCGTTACCTTCTGGCTCATGAGTTTGTAGCAACCTGCTCAGCAACCTACTACGACTCCTCAAGTCCAAGTCCAGCCAGCGAATTTGAAATCTAGGAATATACCTCATGATCTAGACGGATCGAGAGAACGTTTACAACAGCGGCAGCAACGACTAGAAGACGACGTGAGCAGACTTCGAGTCTGCAATGACCAACAACCGGTTGCGCAGCTGCCCTGCGAACTTTTACACCAAATCTTCTTAAAGGGCAGTTTACCACCCGACGCCTCGAAATACCCTGCCCTGGTCAAGAAATATTGTACCACCAAGAGATCTATAGCACAAGTCTGCTATCGCTGGCGGACAATCGCCCTGGAATACCCCGATATGTGGTGCAGTGCTGTGGATTTGACCGATGGGGACCGCTGGATTGGCGAGGTTCTGTGGCGCAGTCGGGATCGTCCAATCAACGTCTTTATACTTCCGGGGGCAAAGGAAGAGAGTATTACCCTCGTATTCCGCACGAACCGGATCCGGGGGCTCTATGCCAACGTGCAAGAGCCAAAGCTCGCCAGAAAGGTTTTGCACCATATACGAGAGCTTGGCGGCTTGGAGGAGCTGCATGCATGTGGTACCTCCCACTCTCGTTCAACGGGCTTGTACGAGAGCTTACCAGAGGGTGGCTCACCGACCGCCTTCCCATCAAAGCTCCGCCGTCTCTATCTCAATGGATCATCTATTGCTCTTCCAACATACACAGTGGCGAGTTTAACATGCCTCTATGTCACACGTTCTTGGGGCTCAAAATCAGCATTCGAATGGTTGACCGTCATTCGCAGATTTCCCCATCTGCAGGAATTGTCATTGGCAAACTGCATCAAAGCAGAAATCATTGCCGGCGGCTCCTCTGGGGAAGAGTTCATTTCCTTCCCTTTCCCCTGTCGCCCGTCCCCTTTGCCTCATCTTCGAGAATTAGAGCTCAGGGGCCAGCATTACGCATGTGGTGCTGTTTTTCGCGGGCTCGTGGTCCCGTCGTCTTGTGTATTGCGACTGGAGACTTATGATGCGAGTGAAGGACCAACCCTGAACGCTGTGATAAAATTCCTCAAATCCGACCAATCATGCATTACCTCCTCCCGGTCATCCGCGAATCGATCCCTTTATTTTAAAGCGTCCTCGAGCCAGGTTTACCTCCAGATTTCCCAGGAGGGAGCGGTCGGTTTGGATATCCACTTGAAATATATAGGACGCCAGGCTGACATTTCCAAATCCACGGCAGAGAAGCTTTTGGTTGCCACTGACCTCAAGTTCCAGACTCGGGGCGGATTTTCGAATTTCACAATGTCCATATCGAGACAATTTTCTACAACACCACAGTTTGACACTTGGTTCCGCATTATCATGAACCCGTTATTGGCGTCGATGGGAATAAAAAGTCTGCGCTTGCAGGAAACTACGGCGGCATACGAGCTGCTCCGACTTCTAGAGAAAGAAGGGGCAGACGTGAGATGGGGGGGAAATAATGGAACTACACCTACCAACAATAATGACTGTTCTTCCATACCATTTCCGGGACTTCAACAAATCACCCTTGCCCACGTCGATTTTGGGAACGCTGAGGGCATTTTCATCCCGGACCGCCTTGTTTCGTTCATTTCAAGGCATTCACTGATGGGGGCGGTCTCCTTAGTGAAATGCAAGGGCGGGAGGTCGTTGGTGGAACGACTTAACCGTCTCGGAGCCGAAGTTGTTGTAGTTGAATTTGAGACAATTTAATCACGACATTTTTATCACTGATGAATACGGATAGCCTTTTATCTTACATTCGGATATGGGCGAGGACACCGGTAGCTACTCTTATGTGGTGCGAGTTCTACTGAGTGAAACCAGTGATACCGCTGAAGTTCACGATTTTGCCTAAGAATCAAATAAATCACTAGCTTTCTTAAAGGAGCCAGACATGACCTACCTGCGCTTCCTCCCGAAACTTTGAGGTTCGACCAGTTCCAAGAGCCTGGGGCCCTGGTGAGCTTGCGGCAGAACTGACGGACCCGGAAACTTACCAGTGCAAGAACCGGAGCCACAGTTAACGGCGACCCTTTGTGCACCACTGTTGACCGAGAGCGAGGTTTGTGGGGAAACAAAGTTTACAGCCTGAATTTTATTCTATGAGAAATTGCCATGAACTCGTTGAAGCAATGAGCCTACCGAGAGAGCAACACCACTTCCGGGAGTGCCAAGAGTTGATGGGTAGCTCTGAAGCCAAAGTTAACATTATTTCTAGGAGTGGACAAATGCTCAGACCTGGTCGATGAGCACGCCGAATAACCTCAAACCGGTCGCAGTGTTACCCTATATACACTTGGTCAGTGTCCAAAGTCACCACATCTAAATATCAAGGCTTACGGAGTATGTGATATTGGTAACCGTACTGCCAGTAGCAGTGGCGTCGGTTTTGATACGCAGGGCTTGGTCGCTGGCTCTTTATTAGCATGTATTTAAGGAGCAACAGAAATACAATACTTGTTGATAATTGTGTTGCCAGAGATGACGATGCCATTTACAGTTACTCCAGAAGAGATGGAGCCCTACTTCCTCATTATGACTGTCTCGTGGTGAGTGGCTGAAGGAACTTACAACTGAGATTCCATGACCTCCCGAGCAAGTGTTGCCTTTGAAAACAATGTTGGAGCCTTTGTTGATGGCAAGACAATCATCCTTTGTCCAGTAAGCACAAGGGATCCTCGGACATAGGCCGTCAACATACCTGATTCTTGATGACACTTAAAAGGGGTCGTCATTATCAAGAATAATAATAGAAATTGAAGGTCGTACCTGTTTTGGATAGTTAAATCTGTGGTGCTACAGTCAAAGCCGTCTGTGTTGTGACCAGCTGCGAGCCCATTACTCTTTGAGTTGGGCTGGTCGCCGAGGGCTATAAAGGTGCTTCTTAATTCACAGGATATTTACTTAAGAATAAAGGGCTCACAGTTATCGATAGTCAACCCGTCCATGACGAGGGGTCCAGGGTTAGAAACAGAATAGGTTCTAGCGGGAGAGTTCAAGACTTTCACGTTCTGATGCCTACGGTGAGCACGAGTGGATGCTCAAAACGTTCGACGACGTACTGAATAGGTACCGGAAATCTTGATCCTAAATCTTTCGTGAGCAAGAATCCGACTGTGAGCCTTGTTGGGACGTACTTCATCATTGGAGCAGGCTTGGTTACGCCTCCGTTACCACCGAGACCGTCCTGGATGATTACAATCAGTATACTTGTGATAAATATACCACTAAATGATCCGCATTTTACCCAGTAGAATGGTCCTCCACCATTGAACGTGTGGCCATTTCCATTGACTGTTGGGCATAAGCTCGTTATGGGTGTCGTATTGACACTGGTAACAACTCACACGTGATCGAAGTTCCACTGCAGGTGATTTCATTTAGAATACCAAAATGTACGATGCAGGTTGGTGGTGCCTCACCTAACTTGGAAGAGAGGACCAGCCCAAGTCTGGTTTCCGAAGGAAATATCCCCATCTGTCGTATCCTGATCAGGATTGGCCGTGATAGAAGCCAGTGGGTTATTAAGACGCACTCATGGTCACTGTGGTACCGGTCAAGAGGTCCAGGTTGAGCGTTTGTCCTGCTGGAACCGTGAAGCTGTTCATGACGACTGTAGTGCACTTAACAGCCGCCGTGACGTCTAATAGAAATGCGCAGTTAACATTCGTTCAGTCAGAGACGTGGCAATAATCTTGATACCCACCAGCCATGGAGTTGATAGTTCCCGTACAGTCGCTCCCTGCATAGCTTGAGGCAGCAAGGAGTACAAGGCTCAGGAGTGATTGCAGCTTCATCTTTCGCGTTGTTGAATGAACTCAAGGTTGAAGTATGTTACACGTTATATGCACCCGTCGCGGCCCGCTCCAGGAGGTTCTACGGACAAGAAGATAGCCGGGTGTGAATCTGGTGCTGACTTTGTGTGATAGCTTGAGCGACTGACCTTGTTAGTTACATAAATAGCATCGTTGTCAATGTTGTGATATCCTGTTGCCTGTGCTATATTTACCGACCTCCAATAATAAATGGACAAGACTGCAGCTGAGGAGTGTTTTCAGTCAGGAGCAACCGAGGAATAACCGCGAATCCAGGACCGTCATACTGCCTTGTACTACCTGTCCGGGCCGCCGGAGGGTTATTGATTAAAGATTCCGAGAAGACAACACGTCGTCAAGATCCAATGTTAAATGTATTCATAGAACTGAGCGTGAATTGAATTATACATAGACAGACTCCCAGGAATATGTTAGAATCGTAAGGTTCCATAGGGCACATGAGCTCCACTGACGTTTGTCGTCCCATCGCTGGGAATGAAGGCACTAAAGGACGGCTTCGTTACTCTGTGCTCTAAACCCGGGACGTGGGGCATCGGCAACCGAAAAGAGGAAGGAAGAAAGGGTGACGAGAAGGAGGAATTCATTGAGCTCGGAATGGGGGAGGTGCACCTGAGATCTTGGAGCGATATGCTTGTGGACAAGCGCCGAGAGGAAGCTGTCGACCAGGAGAAAATGGGTTCGACCTCAGGCGTATAAGAATGAGCGGGGGATGGTCCGGGTGACGATTGGGGGCTTGCCGATGATCCCAGAGATTCACGAGATGGAGACCTTAACAACTTCCGACTGTCCATGAAGCTGTTAGAACGATTCAGTTGGTCTGTCCGGGATAGTAGGTCGGAAGGAATGGAAGTGGTTGAGTATTGCAGAAGACCGTGGTGAATATGCTGAGGGAATGGTGTTGGAGTGCGACCATGAACTTGTTTCAAGATGCGCTTTGACGAGTTAGTCTGGTCGGCGGGGTCTCCATATGAGGGTTGAAGCAATGCAGAAGGAATACGGGGCCGCTTAAATCGTCGCGAGGGCACCGCGCAGGATACGAAAGCAGTAGGTGGTTCAGGGAACGTATCGATGATTCTGCCGCACTGTATAAAGGATAGCCTGATAGAGTCGGTCTTGTCTGAGTCGTTCCAGTCCTCGGGGCACTCAAAACCTAAGGGTGAGGAGAGTTCTGTATCCTCAGACGAGGTCGACCGAAGTTCCCTGGGCATTGGGCTCATGAAAGAGGAAGTGTCGTCCTTGTTGTTTCTGCGAGAGCGAAGCGAGAGATTACGAAAAATTGAAATAGATCTTGATGGCTTTAACAGCTTAGGAGACGCCTTCACTGGAGCAGTAGATGCAGGTACCTCAACCTGATCGTCTGTTGTACGTGTACGAAAGATACTGGACAATCGGGTTAGATGGTGTCAGGAAGACAGAATGTTGTTGGTTAACTCACTGTCGGACGAAGCCGCGCCAATTGAATTCTGATCGTCCCATTTTATGATACAGCGGATAAAAAGAGAAGATAAAATAATGCAGTCGGGAACCAGCCAGACGAGAAAGAGAGCGAGTATAAGGTGAAGTATAAGATGAACAGGGAAGGGAAGAGAAATGGTACCCGCCACCAAAGAGGAGAGTTATATAGCGTACGCAGAGAGCACAGAAAGTTATTCCACGTCGGCGTTTTTAGAGTCCAGTGTCAAGCCACAGCTTTTAAGTATCTTCCATTGTTCGGATAGAGTGTGTCCAACGGGCAGCCCCACGAATGTCTGGGAATTTTCTTTATTCAGGAGGGGTGTGTTTGTTCTTTCTAGGCGTCCGTTACATAGCGAGCATAAAGAGAAATCGGCTTTACAGTACATTTGAAGTCTGGGGAATCCAACAGATGATGGAGGAACGTGGTAGAGGGATCCGTGACGGATCACGCTAATCGTCACACACCTATTTCGCAACTCTCAATTTACTGACATTTGTCCACGGGGCCTATCCTCTGGAGCCCTGGGTTCAACGGGAACATGGAGAAAATTACAATAAGGAAGCGCCCTCGCTCAGAGGCTGTGATTACACAACGCAAATTCTTCAAAAAGACGGCAAGAGGAAAAGTCATCAAAGGTGTGTACCCTTTCGCTCACCTATCACTTAATCTCATCGTTCATCAGTCCTTCGTGAACGATATCTCCGTGACGATGTTGCATGTGGAATTCAGAATTGCATTGCGTGCCACTCTTCGCTTGACAGTACCCTTCCTGTGGCTGGGGCACCCCACCCATTGTTTCCCGATGGACATTTCGTTCTACCTGACACGAATGTTTTCCTATCGCAAGTGTGTCATGCATACCATGGATCTCCAATACAATCTCATGCCCGAAACAGATGGACCTTGTGGAATCACCATTGTTCGCCCCTCCGATAATCCTACTGCAAACAGTTATGGAGGAAGTCCGACACCGCTCGCTGCCATTGTACAATCGCCTGAAGGCCCTGACAAAAATGGACGAAAAGAAGATCTGGGTGTTCTACAATGAGTACCGATCGTATGTCGTCTTGCCTAGTTTCGTAAACACATCCTGAAGTTATTAGTGAAACTGCGATAATTCGCGAGGAGAACGAGACGCCAAACGACCGTAACGATCGAGGTATGCGCAAATTTCACTAGGTTCCGCCTATCCCAATGTTTTGCGTCCAGGGATTCGAAAAGCGACCGAATGGTACAATACTCATCTCCAGGTAACTCGTCCGCCGATCCGCGGTCAACCCCCTCCGAAAATTCCGACGGTTGTCCTCATGACAGAAGATGCAGCAAATCGACAAAAGGCAGAGAAAGCTGGCATGTCAGGAATTTCCGGTAAGACTAAAATTAACACAAGAAAGCTGACCCGAAACCCGATATAGTCAAGAAATACGTGGAAAATCTACCTGAAGCTAATCAACTCCTCGATTTATTGTCTGCGACCGGGTCGGATGAGATTGAGCCAACCAGGGCGGCAGGGATAAGACAGCCTCTCTACCCTGAAGTATGTATACAACTCTGGTTCTCGAGGTCCTTTCTGATTCCAGACAGTACTTGCCAACCGCCACGCTCATTGCAGGGGTCAAAGCAGGGGAGCTTCACCAAGGTCACTTCAACGCCAACCAATACAACTACCTCGAGGTGAGGCGAGCTTTCTACGAATATCCTCTCCCTTCTCACTTTATTTATAGGGTAATGTCCCAGTTCCGGGGTTCAATAAACCTGTCCTACTTATCGGGCGCGAAAATATGAACCGCGCTGTAAACGGTGATATTGTCGTAGTCGAGGTCTTTGGCGAGAGTGAGTGGAAAGCGCCAGGTGACGAGGTTGTTGATCAAGATAGCAAGTCCAATTTTTGTGATAGTAATATTCTCTACTGACCATTTCCTAGCCACTCTAAAGAACGATGACGTCGAGGGCTCTGAGGATGAAGCGAACGAATCTGACGATGAGGTTACGGCCCGTGAATCCCGTCTCACCAAATCGGAAGAGACCGTCCGAGCAATCGAAAAACAACCCACAGGTCGTGTGGTCGGGATAATCAAACGCAACTGGCGCGCATACGTCTGCCACATCGACAGTACATCCCTCTCCTCCCAAAATGCCACCTCACTCGCGCAACAGACTGTCTTTGCCACACCTGTATCTCGACTGCTACCCCGCATCCGTCTAAGAACAAGACAAGCTCCGACACTTATTGGACAGAAGATTTTGGTTACAATTGACCGCTGGGATGTGAACTCGAGGTACCCCGAGGGGCATTTCGTGAGGGCACTTGGAAAAGTTGAGAGCAAGGAAGCGGAGCAGGAGAGTCTATTGTTGGAGTTCGACGTGCGGTACCGACCGTTTGGAAAGGCTATTTTGGAATGCTTGCCGCCCGAGGGTGAACAGTGGGTTGTGCCTCCGAAGAGCGATGCGAGTCCCGATTGGCGAGATAGAGAGGATCTGAGACAGCTTCTAATATGTAGCATTGACCCTCCTGGTGAGTTTAGTATCTCTGATGCTGTCTATCGTTGTGCCTTACACGGTCTGTAGCTTGTCAGGATATCGACGATGCTCTTCATGCTCGTTCCCTTCCCAATGGCAACATTGAGGCTGGTGTCCGTGAGTATCCCTACTCCTTTCTTTGGCTTTCTCTCGATCTTGACATGTATATCAGACATCGCGGACGTATCACACTTTGTGCATGCCGATACTGCCATGGATAAAGAAGCAGCTGACCGAGGAACCACTGTCTATCTCGTGGATAAACGTATAGACATGTTACCTGCATTATTAGGTACCAACCTGTGTTCTCTGAGGCCTTTCGTTGAACGTCTGGCATTTTCGGCCATCTGGGTACGAATACCTCTGTCCTAGGACACTGCACAGGCTAACCTAGAACCCAGGAACTAACACCTGATGCTGAGATCGTCAATGTTCGGTTTACGAAGTCTGTCATCGCATCAAAAGCTGCCTTCACCTACGAGGAAGCTCAGATCCGGAAAGATGACCCGTAAGGTGTTTCTATTATACATTAACTAGACGACTGATTTGCATCCTAAATGTTAGAAACCAGAAAGATGATCTTACGCAGAGCATTCGCCTGCTCAATGCACTGGCCAAGAAGCTCAAAGAGAAACGAATGAAAGCAGGCGCACTGAACCTCGCCTCACCCGAAGTCAAGATCCAGCTCGACAGCTCAGAATCCTCCGATCCTATCGATGTCGAGCAAAAAGAACTCCGAGAAACAAACAGCCTTGTCGAAGAATTCATGCTTCTCGCGAATATCAGTGTGGCGCAGAAAATCCAAGAAACCTTCCCGCAAACTGCTGTTCTAAGAAGGCATTTGCCGCCACCGAAAACAAATTTCGAAAAGTTGCAGGATATATTGTTGAAAAGGAAGGGGCTTAGGTTGGATGTGTCGAGCTCGGGCGCGTTGGCAGATTCATTGGATAAATGCTTGGTACGTCTCTAAACCGTTCGATGTCATTTGTCGCGATGCTCAATATTTACAGGATCCGCAAGAACCTGCATTTAACACTCTAGTTCGCATTATGGCGACACGATGCATGCTCTCCGCAGAATACTTCTGCTCAGGCAGTGTTCCAAGAGACACATTCGGTCACTACGGTCTCGCTAGTCCCATCTACACCCATTTCACAAGTCCAATCCGACGTTACGCAGACGTCCTCGCGCATAGGCAGCTATCAGCCTCAATTGGGTACACTTCTCTCCACCCCTCACTACACTCAAAATCACACGTCGAACGTGTTATGGATGTCATCAATCGACGTCACCGCATGGCCCAGATGGCCGGTCGCGCAAGTGTCGAGTTTTATGTCGGGTTGGCGTTGAAGGGGAGGAATGAGAGGGAGGGGAAGGGTGGTGTGAGGGAGGAGGCATTCGTGATTCGGACATTTAGAAATGGGTTAAGTGTGTTTGTGTCCAAGTGCGTATCGCCTCTTTTTTTTGGTTGACCTTTGATATTGATTGCGTGGGGTAGGCTCGGCATTGAAGGACTTGTGATGTTTAAGAGGGACACCAAGTTTGATGCAGAGAATTATACGATTACGGTCCCTGGTGCAACGTCTAGGTCGGAAGGGGTGACGGTTGCTGTATTTGATAAAGTGGTGGTGAACATTGAGGTTGAGAAGGATAAGAATACCCAGAGAGGAAAGGTGAAGATGACTTTAGTGTCTCCTGTTGATTCAAGCGGCCTGTAATTGTTGTACACCTTAATAAACTAAAAGGTTGAAATCGTGGTGGTGCAAATGTGCTTTAGTTGTTTAGCGGTGAACATTGTAAAGGTGACGAACACCGAACATGGACAGTGAAAAGGTTTTCATATTGACAAAACTACAGATCTAAAGATGATCCTACATATTTCAACGTTTAATTTGTTTTCCTTCCTACGTAAACTATGGACAATGAAAATGCATGGGTTATGTAAATCGAACACGAGAAGGGGTAGCATAGTAAATGAACACGGGGAACCAATGTGTGATGTATCGGATGCAGCAGAGCAATTAGCATGATCGAGCAAAAGAATTACAAATCGATGAAGAGTGTTGGTTGGAATAGAGTGTAAAGCCTGGGTGTCAAAATGACAAGGCGGAGGAACAATGGGATGGAACAAAACTACAAATGGAACAAATGCCAGAATCGTGACGGGCGTGAAGGATGCAATGCCAATTAAAAATGCCAGAAAAATAGAGGATGGATGATGAACGGGATGCATGGATCATAACGTTAAGCATAAGTCAATAGGGCACAAAGAAATGAAAAGACGAGAAAAGAATGGAAAAACCGAACTTATGCATGCGGACGAGTCTAGTGTTCGAAAGCACCATCGAACACGTCCTCATGACTTCCCTTTGACGACGCCACATCCTTAGCTTTGACGTCCTTCGCAATCCTTCCCTGTTCGCGCTGCCAAATCGCTTTCACCTCCTCTTCACATACATCAACCTCGACACCCTCTTGCGGGGTCGTGTTGACACCAAGCCCGCGCAGAATTTCATCACACCAAACGCCTCCCACAAGCCTTACACTCCCAACATTGCCTGCAGTACCACCCTTAGCAAGCCCACCGCCAAACGACATTGATCGGGCAAATGACTTTCGGCTCGGAGATCCAGCTGAAACAGTAACAGAAGACGATAAGCACACAAGACCGTTGCCTTCGAGGACGTTCAAGAGGTCACCGAATTCGCTTCGAGTGGTGGGATCAAAGACACTGGAATCACTTCGATTAAGGACGGCAGTATAATAGGTGTGAAGCTGATTCGTATCCATATTCGCGACAGACGGTGTTGATTGACTTGTAGACGATGCGGTACGGCGTAGTGAAGATGCAGCAGGCTTGCGAGGGGACGTAGTGGCCGGGGATCCTGATAGAGTGAGACCGGCTTCCAATCGTTTCGAAGCAAGGAGCACGGCGAGAAGAACAAGGCGAGCTTGGAGATTGAGATTTTTGACTTTGGTTACTGTCTCGCTAGTGCCGACAGTAATACCTGATGAGGGGGATGTCATCGACTTGCCGGACGAAGGCTTGTATGCTTTGAGGGCGGCATTAACGTGGCTAGGGGTGACGCTGACAGCTGGAACATTGGAAGCGGTAACAGCAGATTTGTTCTTGGAAGGCGCCACGGCGATATCAATTGCACCACGAAGCACTTCGAATAGACTCCGGACATCACCAGTCATGCCGGCTATCTTCTTCGTCAACAATGTCAGGGTTGGTGTAGGAAGGAATTTTTTAGGATCGCCTTGGATCGAATCAGATTCAGCGTCGTACAATGAGCGCAACCTTGCTTGAAGAATATCGAACAATTGGTTGGATGTATAGGGTGCAAAATGTACAGTGTGAACATTGAGTGATGGCGATGATGAGGAAGATGTCGAGGTCAAGGTGTGAGTGTTCGCAATGCCAATGAGGCGTAGATGCAACGGGGTTGCGGCGGGCAATGAGAATAACGACGTCAATGTTTGACCGTTGGGAGTGATGTGATCTAACTCGTCTAGAATTAGGACACTAACGCTCTGTCAGGCCAATGTCATGGAGGAACGCATGCAACGCCACATACCATTTTGTTCTAAGGCCAGCAAGAAGGGCTTCAATAGCATCTCTGCCTTTGACCTTACGAGCTTTGGAGGGAGAAAACTTTTGTTTGCGTGCGGCATCAAGTTCTTCAAACATCCGTTCCCAAAGGGCATCAAGATTGTTCAGGGCCATACAGTTGATGAAGATTATCTTGACGCCCTTTGACTCGGGGTTCATTTGACTAAGGACGGAGTTCAGAAGGGCAGTCTTGCCACAACCAGGAGAGCCAGAGATGTATAGGGTGGTAGGCATGTCATCGGTGTCCATGGAAGCATCATCCGCAAAGGATGTTATGAAATCATGGATCGTGGCGCGTTCAGCGTCACGCCCAGCGATCTCGTTATCAGCACTGTTGCAAGTAGCACGTAGAAGTGTGCGAGCACGTGTATGTAGAGGGAGAAAGGATACAGGAATAGGTGGCGGAGTGAAGGAGAATAAATGGGGGTCGGAAGCTGTGTCGATAGACGCAATGGTCGATGTCGATGCGTGTCGGCGAATATCTGGTGTGACGTGTCAGGTTGAATATTCATTATCTGGTGACAGATATACTTACTAGGTCGCGCGCGCGAGGGGGATATAATTTCAGTGCCTGACCGACGCAGAGCACGTGCCGTTCGTGTAGCGACGGGAGACGGATCGGGTGTAAGTAATTGAGGGGAAAATGGTGGGACATTCTCCTTGTTGCCGTCACCGTCTACGACTAGTGTAGAGACCCGCGGACGTTTGGGTAGGGGGGTAGAATCAGGAGTCTGGGGGTGGCCTGCAGACTTGGACGCCAGCGACGGCGGCGACGATTCCAGCTGCTGGTGGTGACCACGCTTTCCAAGGACCGAGCTACGTGTTACACGCGTTGTCTGCATGAATAATGACAACGAGCTCAAGTCTGTGGCAGACTGATTTCGACTGGTAGAGTCAGATGAAGAAAGAAGAAAGCGCGCTCGAGTTCAAGTAAACTCGAAATTCATACTCCGACAGGCCATCAAACGCGTAAACGCGCTTCGCGTCGCGTGCACGTGCAGGGTCACTATACCCATTGTTCCTCTACACAGCTTGCCAGTCCTTCCAGAACTTATATTTCGGGCTCATTTGCGTCCATACAACGCGTCAGAGAATACGATGAAGCAGCGGTATATGAATCACTAAACTGTTTAACCGCGCTGATAAGATAAGATTGGCCATCATATCACACTCACCGGTCCGGACCTTACACTGCTATCGCACATTGACAATATCCACTACCATGGCACTTGAGTACCTGACTCAGGACCAAATTCATAAGGTGTGCTCTGACTCCCAATGTCCGTCTCGTAGCACTGACCACTCCCCTGGTCCTAGTTTCACAAAGACGGGTATGTAAATGTCCTCACATCGCTGATCTCTACCCGTCTCTTTGCCGTACATTCTGATCGTAACACGGCCTTTGAGAAACCCATACACGCTTCAATCGACCTGCAGACCTGACCACCCTGACCAGATACCTAGTTATCCCAAGCTTCTTGGGCAAGGAAGACACCAACGCTTTACTCAATCGGTCAAAGCAACTCCTCGACGAATTCGATCTCGACTCTCATCCTCGTGTGTGTAACTTTTGAGACCACCAAAATAATTCATCCATCCTTCTAATCTGGCCTGGCAGACGAAATTCACCACGGGAGATGACAACCACGTGGGGGACGATTACTTCCTCGCATCAGGCGACAAGATGTACGTATACACCTGCATTTCCAACATTCCGCACTCAATAATCGCCCAAAATTTCCCACTGCCACAGCCGATTCTTCCTTGAAGAAGATGCCGTGGACACAGATGGAAAGCTCAACCGGCCCAAGCAAAGGGCGGTCAATAAGATCGGACACGGTACGTCCACAGTCCATACTCTATCACCCCGTGTCAATCCTCAAAAGCCTCTTCATATCTTCTACTTCCGCCTATCTCATCGGTGCCCACGTCCCTATTCTCTCCCGCTCCACCACCATCCAGCCCTCCATGAACTCGATCCTCTCTTCCGTAAATTCACTCTCGAGAACGACCGTCTTAAATCATTAGTCCGTGATCTTAAATTCCACCATGACCCAGTGGGTATGTCACACCGTCTTCCTTCCTTCTCTCTTCCGCCCACCACGATGCGATATATATACTGATACGATTATGATTTCCCCCGTAGCTCTACAGAGCATGGTGATAACGAAGCAACAACAAATCGGGGGAGAAGGTCCGTTACCAAACCCTTCATACACTACATACCCTCCTGGTCCCACCTAACATAATCCAACAGTTCCCGAACACAATGACTCGTACGTCCCGTAACACCTCTCAGCCTCGCGCATATCTCCATGCACACGCACATGCATCGCCTCACAGAACGTTCCTGGTAAGCACTAGCCTTTCAATCGGCCCACCTCCACCCACTCATGCCCACATTACACATTAGTACACCAACCCCCCATCTGCACTAGGCTTTTGGATAGCTCTTGAGCACTGTACACCCACAAATGGAGCCCTCTCCTTCCTCCCTGGCTCGCACCTCATGTCAACAATCACCAAGCGCTTCGTCCGCCTCCCAACAGGCGGAACAGGTTTCGAACCTCTTGTTTCCACAGAAGAAGAGAAAGTCATCAACGAGAGGGCAGCAAGCATGAGTGCGGACTACATTCTCGAGACGTGTAATCCTGGTACTGTTTTCGCCTGATAACATTCTAATATCAACGATTGACAAACTGACTGGTGCTAGGCGACCTTGTCCTTATTCATGGTTCCGTATTGCACAAGTCGGAGAGGAACACGAGTCCGAATACACGATTCGCATATACATTCCATATGATCGAGTCGCCTCCAAATGCCGAATACGATGCTAAAAACTGGCTACAACCCACTCCTGAAATGCCATTTTCTCGTATCTTGCCACCTGGGGAATTCAACAACGCCATTCGGACTGGTACAGACTAGTTCAACCGAAGCAAGCAGAACGAAGGCGTAAATTCTGTACAACACTATAGTTCGTGCGATGAATATTAAGATGTACCAACACATTTGACTACATAACAGAAATTCTCCACAAATTTTGAGCAGCAAACCCCATAAAAGCCCGGATCCTATAACACCAAATAAACAAATAAACAAAGCAGAGCACGAAAACATAGGACTAGAACAGAACAGAAAGAAACGACATAATAAATAGATAAATCACCCTACGCCTCACCATCAATGCTTTCACCACGTTGTAGCATTGCGATAAGGTTGTCGATTTTAGCTTTATGTATCCGATGATGCTCTTGCCAGCCTTTCCACGGATGGTGCGGATACTACAATAAATAGCTCATAAGACTTCACAACACACAAAATACTAAAAATAAAAAGTAGCGATGCGCACCTTCCTCCCAAACGCTTGAAATATCGAATCCGAAGTCCCAGTCGGCCGCTCAAAGAAGTACTTGGCAAGCAACCCATCATCCTGTCTACTATACCGCATCTTCTTCTCAGGTGCAGGGGGCAACGGCGCGTCGGTCTCTGTACGGTTAAATTCATGTTTATGCCGCCGCCAGTACTTCATCCATGAAGCTCTGGAATGATGAGGTGCTTTCACTGCCACGTCTTTCCAGAACTGGACCATATCTAGGCGCCCTTGAGACCTATCAAAAATGACACATTGCATTAGTTTCGATAGTCTAGTAATAACAAGGGAAAACAAAGCAGCGCACTTGCGGAACTCCATAAAACTGATCAAGAAATCCCTATCCTGGATAGTGAACGCCACACCCTTCCCAGTTGTACTCCTGAACAGAGCTTTAGGCGGTGTAGGCGACCTATTCCTTGGCACTTTTGCTTTGCTCTGCTGCGACGCAGCACCATTGGTAAATCCTGGTTCGGTTGACGGTCCGGGTTGTAAAGAGGTTTCGGGGTCCGAGGCCTCCATATCCCAATCCCCTTCCGTTGATTCTGAGCGCTGGTTTTCTGGAGTGGCGTTGGAGCTGTTGTTCATAATGTATCCGCCAAGCCGGATTTGGTGTTTATTGCAATAACGACGCCAGGAGTAGAATCTGTAACCAGGATATAAGTGACGAGAGGGAATCTAGTATTTAGATTCACATACGTGTGATGTGGCGCGCGTATTGCTATTCTTTCACAAATTTCGCGTAGACTGGATAAATGAGTTCTTGCAGTTAGTTTGGAATATTCAGGATGGAAGCATGACGCGCCTCAGGACTAAACCTTGATCTCGGCAATAATCAATATACTTTCTCAAATATAACACATCATCCGCTGTAAACAAATTCCCTCCATACGTGCTCTTGATGATTCTAGACGGTGGTGTTGGGGACCTCGCCGCCCCATTTCGATTAACTACCAAACTCGAAGCCGGCGCAGCGGGAGGTGGCTGCGCACGAATTATAATACTGCCGGGAAACATGATAATGGAGATATACCTGTGTGCGAGTGCGTTTTCGTCCGCGAGGCCGATCCTCGCCTGTATCCGGCTGCGCAGATGTTCCAGCTTGCGCGTTGCCTTCTGATCCAGGAGGAACAGGCAATGGTCCTGCAACGCCATTATTTGATACGTCACCAGGATATGGTGGTTGATACGCCTGCTCATACTGACAAAACCGTTCAACATATGTCACAGATACGTTAATAACACACCCACCCCTGGATCGTAGTAACCATGAGCCGGAACCCACTGCCCACCGTTTCCGTCGTCCCTATACCGATATTCATACCCCTCCCCCGTCGAAGGTCCAGGTATAGGCTCTCCTGGATGACCACCATGGCCATACCCATCCCATTGGGGTGGTGGCCGGTGCATCATGTGCTCTTGGTTCGGCGGCGGGGGCGGGGGATTCAAGTGGGTCTGCGAAGGCGCGATGCTACCCGCAACCTGCCAAGGTGGAGGTGGGGCACCTTCAGGCTGTACTCGAGGGGAGGGTGGTCCTGCTGCAGACGTGCTTGGTTGAGGCTGGGGAGGAGGCGCACCAGCACCTGGTGCCCCCATATCTTGGCCAAATATCGCATACGGTGTAAACGTCAAACCATCAACAGAAACGCCAGGTGGGATCATGCCTGGAGGTACAGGTTGCATGCTCGGGCGGTGCCCCTGCATTGGCATTGGTGGATGTTGGTTGGCCACGCCATTTGGACGGGGTATGTTCTGGATGTTGTTACGAGACGGACGCAAGTTAGTTGGCTCTGGTGAAGAGGGCAGCCGGCCCCGGAGAGGTGTTGATCCAGATGCCTGTTGTGCCTGAGGAGCTACGGGTGGTATTGATTGAGGTTGTTGACTTGCGGGCTCTTGGGGTGTTGTGTGAAGTCTGCAGACATTTTAGAATCAGGAACTTAGGACGAGGAAGACCCTTACGGCTCCTTTCCAGTCACTTTGCAACCAGCGTAGTTGCTATGAAAGGTTTGCAATTGGTTCAATCGTATGCATTCATAAACCCATCGCGAAGCCAATACAATTTTGCCCTTCTTGCCAAGGTAGTGACGATATAAATTTTGCCCCGACTGTTTATGCGGGTCCACTAAAAATCAGGGTTACAATTAGTTCAAACGTCCTTTAGCGGGTATATCGGAGCGGGCAAACAAGTATAAGGCCCGTGGTCTAAGGAAATCTGAGCGATATTTAAAAATGCGTACCGAGAATGTACGGAACGCCGCTATAGTTCGGAGAAACAGTGCCACCATGGCTCTAAGCGAGATAGAGGTGTAAGCATAGGCAACAACGATATTCTTATTGATCGCAGAAAAATAAAAGGATATTCTTATTGATCGCAGAAAAATAAAAGGATATGGTCGTTCACATCGTTCCGGTGCTCGTAGTCACTTTAGTGACTGAGTTAACCGAGACTATGCGCAGGTCTTCCACGCGTGCGGTGGAGTTGATACTTACAGTGATCAAGCGAACAATATTATCACGGTCCTCGACGTCTTTGTCGACATAGATGGGGAGAGGAGTACCCATCATGGGATCGATGAAGAGAGCCGGGAATTCCTGCTGTTCTTGTTGCTCATGTTGTGTGTTTTGCGATTGCGGTGGTGCAGCTTGTACGCGTCTAGGACGACCTGGTGCCATGGGTCTTGCCCTTGAAGAATTATCTGACCGTAGTGGTGGTTGGAGTCCTACTCGTCCTTCCGACACCTAAGGTTCACACGCTCAATTCAAGCGGAGTCTCAATTGGTCGGGGTCCTCCTTTCATCTTGATTGCACGAATTGTCCGAAGTTGTTAACAAGCTACCGCCAATCAGCCCAGAAGACCTCTCTTATGCCACATCAAATGAAATGGAAGGCTAATCATTTCCTGACTCCACAGAGTCGAACTTATTGCTCGTTGGACCCTCAACAGAAACATGCTCGTTTTGTGCATCTTAAGGCCCAGCCGCAAACCCAAATAGCCCGTCGTTTTTCTGCAAGCTGATTCGTGTGGTCTTTCCTGTTGACATACCTCTTTCGGCTGCATCGAGTTCATCCCTCAGATCACCGCGGGTGGTCACATTTCTCTCACCAACGAACCCTCGATCATTTACCAACCGTAGCTTCTGTGGGACCCTTGTAATGGACAGGACGCATCCAGGTTTACGCCACCTCCGGGCTCAGGCCTGCTGCTTACAGACATGCCAAGCTCCGATGGTTAGAAACACATTTGAGAAGTTCGTGCCCGAATTCAACTTTCATATAAAAATATTTCCTTCCGTTTTCACTGACGAGTGGTCTCGATGACTTTTGGGGCAATGCCCCCCTCCCCTCCCGGTCTACTTTTCCTTCAATCACCTTCAGCTTTACAGCCGGAACGCACGCGATCAACGCAGGCGCAATTTTAAAGGTATGTGGTCTATGCCGCCTAGCACCCTCTAAATTCCAGCGCTAGTCACTTGTATTCAACCCAACCTTCTGTTCATTCTCTGCTGTTCTATCACCCCCTACAACATGATGCCCGATTGATAAGGAGCCCCGATTGGTTGTATATATATTCCCCAAGGTCCGATGCCAATATATGAGATCGGATGTATTGGAAATTCATTCGGAGTCATTGATAGTCTTTGCGGGGGTGGCAGAATGCTAAGGCGCATCATAACTTTTCGCAACACATAAGTATTTCGATTCGAAGATCGATGGATAAGGCATATGGATGGAGTGGGATGGAGCGGCTATGATGAATTGAAAACCCCTGGGATAGCGGGAAAAAGATGTGCGGATCTTAGGGAACGAATGCCACGGGACATGGTGCGTCTACCTTCTTCTCAGTCCACTGATCATACAGAGCCACTTAAGTTGGCAAATCGTCAAACAAACCTCCAGTTCGTTATGTTATATTATGATTCCCAGGGCCTACGTACCCGAGGGGATGAGGAAATCTTGTAACGAGACATGTGTTAGAACAAAATGTCTTTGTGGGACGGCCCCGAGCAATTTCATCCAGCCTCCCACTCTGTCATCCCCGCCAGCGTCTCGAGTCTGGGGTGCCGCCTTTCGCCAAGTCCCTCCTTTTCCTTATGATCAAGATTCTTCATTCTTGGAATTTCCTACATACCAAATTGTCCCGTCAAATCCCTGCCCGAACGCAGGAAGTCCTTCACAAGACGCGAGGACCAAGGGGGACCTCAACCGACCTCAAGCCATGAGGATTCCGGAATAGATTACTCCCTCTTGACCACACTGAGGAAAGCCAACCATTGCCTGGGCGACAAGGGACAACTCTGATGGCGCTTAAGATCCACGCTTCCTGGATTACTTCTGGCACTTTCCTGTGTGGCAAAAATGGCGGCTACCCTGTCGAATTCCTGTCCAGAAGTTCTAGCCAAAGGGACGGACGCGGCAGTAATACATAATACATATTGCTCCTCACTGAACGACTATTCTGTTTCCATCGACTGAACTCCATGGTTCAGCACTGGTTCACTCTGGTTCAACGGTAAGAATCGACACCAAAAAACACACGTCAATTAGAACATATGGCGCAGCTCAACTATCACTGATAACAGTCGATGCGACTATCGCCCCCCGCCCGCATGTCTCAGCGGGTTGTGGCATTTAGATAATCTCTGTTATGTCCAGAATCAACCGGTACCGACTCTAAATGTGATTTCTGAGGTGTTTCAGGATCTAGCAACTCTCATTTGACAATCACGGCTATCAAATAAGCGTATGTAGATTGTGGGACTCAATCGGGCTCCTGAATTCCCTCGCCTTTGGAACGCTAACATCCCGACAACGCCGATTTATCGCACTCACCCAAGACTAGACATTTCCTCCCAGTCTGTTTTCTCCGGGTACACCAAAATTTCTCGCACCCGAACCTTGGTTTTGAAGCTCACTGATGTCACATCAGTACTCAACAGGCTTCAGTTTTCCAGGACCGTGAGTAACAACACATCAGAGATGGAAGATTTGCTGCAGCCCTGAATCTACATCTAACACGCGATTTGACATGACATCAAGCCTCAGGCCTCAGGGTTTGACAGTTTGACTTCTGGCACACGAGTACCAACAATGTTCTATGGTACCTGTTTAGATAGTGGTCGTGATTCTGCAAGTATTTTGAAAGTAGCCACGGGTATCGGCGCAATCACTAGTGGTTACATTGGCATGTTACGGCTCGGCTTACCATCGCATGGTTCACCTCCACGTTACTACCTCCATATACACTCATTGTGACCTTTTTTTTAAAAAACCAAAGCGGATATTTCTATCAAGTCGCCATTCATCCATCCTCGGTCCTACGCACACATATATCCACTCATAACACCATTAAGCAATCATAAGCACGCATTATAAGAGCGTGTCTGCCCCAAATGAGTAGACTCTGATGCTGCAATCATAACTGATTGATGCGATTACAGTCCAGTTTGTATTGGCGAAACCAAGACTGCGAGTTTATTCCGAGGAGGAAGCCTCGCTCAGGGGGCGACTTGAGACGTCCGACCAAACATCAAACGTCAATTTAGATTTCGGGGCATATGGCTCCCAGAGATTCAGTCAGTAAAGGAAAAAGACGCGTGAAGGGAAGACGAGAAGATGAGCCTCGAGGCGGCGACCAGGGGCTACTATGAACGATGAAAATAATTTTTAGCCTCGATTTTACTGACGGCGGCCATTGCATGCGAGAGGCGTCTCAATTCATGGGCGGGATTGTGATAATGTATAGCTAAGAAGCAGTAATGATGTCTACTTAATTATAGAAACAGACTACTAATATGAGTCGAAGCCGAGATTGCCCATGTTAAGCAGCCACCGTTGGCATATTAAGGTTTCGATAGGAGACTGCCCATGTTTTCCCGGTGGGTAACTAGTTCTAGTGGCAAACGAACCAAAGACGTCTAGTCACTGTCGTAGTTGCATTAAGTCACAATGCTCCCCGGAAGTCGGAAGAAGTTTGTTAGCAGATCGGACGTCCGAAGCTGATGAAACACCAGAATCAGTGTGTTACGCTAATATATCCACGAATATTAACCCCTGCTGTCTAGTGGGTATCACCCACGCCGCGGGGTCAGTGGCGATTCGAAATCTTCTACTTAGCACCAATTAAATGTGGCTGGAGTTACTAAGAAGATAGAAAGTCTTGGCTTCTACTAATATACATACCTGTGCTCCGCGAGACCCTAATCGACGACTGATACCCCACACTGTGTGCATCGGAATCATGGTCTGCTGACCTTGCACGAAATAAATAGATACCGGGATCATCTTTTGATCATCCTTTGGCTCCTTTAAGAGTGCTATCATATCTAGAAAGCTCTGGACCACTGCCAGCTTCTTTCCGAACATAGAGTCTTGCTTGTACAACTCTTGAAGTGTATCATGATTCTCTATATCATGTCAGATGGGCACTGGTCGCACCCTGATTTTCAGGAGTCCGGGGGTTCGATTTCTTGCTATAAATATGTACACTGGATACCCCGCCTTGGATGCTAGTACGGTGATCTTCGGTAATCGTACTCCAAGACAAATCCTACTAACACTATAAGGACCTGTGTAGTCACACTCAAGTTGTTCTTGACAGATGTATTTTCGTCCGAGTATCATTCTAGAACGCTATAGAAGTGCATAGCCGCCAAAACCATGTCTGATGATGGAGAACATCTCATCAGAACTCATTCTTCAAATGCCGGGGGCGTCCTAAGTTGTTTTTATCTTTTATCCGCGGCATATCGGCCAAGCTCAAAATAACACTGGGAGTGACTGTCAAGCCACACTTTACCCAGCGAAGGAATTTGCTTGTCAATAATCTTCCTCATAAATTTGGTACATGCCTCACGCAAACATACGAGGGAACATTTGCTACCATCAGACATCTGTGGTCAAACTTCGGGCGGCGATGATAATAGATTGGTCATGCTCATGAAAAAAGACTCGGGGGTCATGTACACGTTCAGCAAAACACAGTCATCATTCATCATCGTTCATCGGTATGTAGGTACGACAGTTCTTGGGGCGGACAAGTTGTGGAGTACTAACATTATTTGTCGATGGAGAGGCAGTGCCAACTGAGGTACAGTGGGTATCTTGATATTTTATCACATTTATCAGGCCACCGGGATGGTTGCGTAGCTGAAATGTTTGGAGCTGGGCGTACATACTAGACTCTCCGGACCCGATAGAGCAATGGACTTTGGTTCTTTGGGGTCCTGATATGACTGTAGATAGCGGGGTTACTCGAAAAACCTCGGCATCACGGGGGGCGTACACTTGAGGGCAAGGGCATGGCGGGGACTGGGGTCAGAACTAATAGCTTTGAAGGGCATTCCTGACTCTCTGATAGAAGTCCGGCTCGGCACCAAATAGTAGTGTTGGGATCCGTGGTTCTTGCGGTAGGCACAGGTATGTGTAAGGACAGCCTTCAGGAGGCCGCCTTCTTCCGCCTGTTCACCACAGCGGATGGCCGGCATTCACATGCGCATATACTATTTATTACTGATCCGCACATGGAGAGAACCTCAGGATCAGGTGTATAATTTACTCGATTACCGGACGTTCGTAGATGTATTACGCGTATCGCGTCAATTGAAACCGCAGGTTCAGAGGATAAGACCGATAGCGCAAATGGCGCTTTGTTACAGGTTGCTAGGATCTGTGATGAACGTTTGTGTCTGAACTCCGAGTGGTGCCATCCGCTGGTTCTTGGGGGTGTTCGGAGGCTCGGACGTTGTTCAGGTAGGATGGGGATTAACTCTGCTACGGTAGGCGTCGTATGCTTACGGACAATCTGGTGACGCTTGATGAGGAGTGACTCATACTCATCATTAGGTGGATGAGGTCCGGTCTCCGTTGAGTATAATGCAGGAGCGGATATTGCCGTAGTCTTGTGCGCTCACTGTGATTAGCGCGGGCTAGTCAAGTAACGTGAAACTGTTGGTGGCGGTAGAAATGCACCAAGGTTTGTTAGATTAGCCAAGGTTTTCGACGTATGATGATGAATAATGATTCGGACTGGCGGATTGTGGAATACGTAGATAGATTGGTTGACAGATCACCCGGTTAGCACTCAGACGATAACTTGGGCGCCGGAGGAACTCAATTGGGTATCTCAACTGCTTATTGGAAGGGATGGAATGTAGAGTATGGAGGTGACCAAAAGCGGAACTCGATCTCGCTGGAAAGTCTGCCCGGAGACGGCGATTGTGAGATCGGTAATTGTGGGGTCGTAAGTTATAATATTCCGCTGGAGGCTCACCAAGCACAAGGAAGAGGCAGGGTTCGCACAAGGGATCCTTAAATGCAAAGTTTGTTGTTCCTACAATAAGAGCCTTCTAGTGAGCTCATGCTTGTTCTAAATGAGGCGTATCGGCTTTGGGACCGAGCCGTTGCCTTTTCAGGTTTGGGACTTGTCTGACTGGAGAGTAGACATGGCTGTTGAGGTGTTTTGTTACCAGCTGTTGTTGGTGTTGTGGTGCCGGGTTGCGGTTTTTGCCAAGCTGAAGCCATTGAGGCTAATGAGCTTGTGGGTGCGCAGTGCTCAAATTTTGTGGGTGTGACTAGAACCAGTCGGGGCCGGGATATGGGGCCCGGGGGGCGCCCAGGTGGGAAAAGGAAAGGGGAGAAGCGTATTTGTTTATTGTTGTGCTATGGCCAGGGTCGAAAGTAGGGTAAGGTATTCAACAAACGGTGGCTGGTGGCTGGTGGCTGGTGGCTGGACTATGAAAGGGATATGTGGACGGGGGTATGCTTAACAGCTGAGAGGATATCTGGCGGACTCTCGAGGGGGACGGGGGGCATGTGTGTGGGATGGGGGAGTGTTTGTGTGACAGGGTGACTGTATAGGTCGCGTGGAAGAGATCTGGGGAGAGATGAGGGGTGTTGCCGAAAGCAGGGTGCGGAGTTAGAAAACGGGAGTGTGTGGGAGCAGTGCTTGTTTCGACGGTCGTTGACCACCATCTTGCAAGTCTTCTCCCCTCTGCTGGCTCAATGGCTTCGAACGCAGGCCGCAAAAAGTCCATCGTCTCCAGCGCAGGTCTACACATCGAGACTCCTGTTGCCCACAATACTCTCCTTAACAAAGCTGCAAATCAATCTACTTCTCTCTACCAACAATGCTCGTCTCTCCGCGCCCGCCTCCTGCGCATACGCGGATTTTCTCTCTACTTTGCCCTCGCAGCTACCCCTGACTCCCGCCAGTCTACAGACCCTGTCACCCAGCTCTGGGACCTCTTCTCTATCGGTATCTCCCTTTGCTACATCTTCGATCAACTCCCCGCAGAAGCAGGTTTCCCAAAAATCAGTCACTCTGAATACAACCAGGAAACCTACGACACGAACCCAGATCGAGAGAAGAAGCATGCTATCGCCCTCTTCGCTATGCAGGTTCGCTCAACACAGGTCACCCAGGCCATCCCCGAGTGCGAACCCTTCACCGTAAGGGATATCTGGGACCGTGATTCTACTGATGGTCTGGTCAAGGTACCGTACCCGCGTTTCTTCTCCCCCGCGTTGTTAACGTCCGGTCTTCTTTAGGTTATTAATACCGTGACTGCCATTGTCAACCACCTTCCCCCGAGTGCCTTTGATTCCCCACCCCCATCCCCCCCCTCCCTCGGTCCCAGTGACTCCTTTGACAATCTTTCTACCGATGCCCTTCCCCAGCCGGCAAACGCGCGGGAGTCGGCAAGGAATAATATCATCCGCGAGATGGTCGAAACTGAACGCAAATATGTTCAGGACCTCGAAATAATGCAGGTATGACCTGCTTGTGAATTTCAAATGTGTGGACCGCCGTAGCTGATTCGCTCTAGAAATATTCAAATGCCCTTTCTCAAGGGAACCTGATCGATCAGGATACTATCCACCTCCTTTTCCCCAATCTCAACAAACTCCTCAATTTCCAGCGCAAATTCCTTATTCGCTTAGAGAGCACCGCAGAGGCTCAATGGCAGGACCAGCGCTGGGGTCTTCCATTCATCGACAACGTGAGCCAACAAAAGATATTATCCGGTTGTTGAACAAACGTTGACATTGTGATTCATGTGCCTTGTTCCGCATTCTGCATATCCTTTCACGGACGATCGGCATTAACAGGAGGATGACTTTGTTGTATACGAGCCCTACTGTGCCAACTACACAAATGCCTCGGATCTTATGCTCACACACGAACAGAGTCTTATGGTGAGCATAACACACCCTTTCCTTTCCCTTTCCTTCTTTGTCTGTTGCATTGGATCTTCAGCACATTTCTGATTTGTCGTCCTGACAACCCGTAACTCTGTTACTGTTCTTCCGTTCATGCTCGATTTGATTTGTCTTCGGTCATTCCCGTTACTAACACAAACATATCCAAACAGCCTATGAACCACTTGATCCACGTAAAGGTCGAGCTGCCTGCTTTCCTTATTAAGCCAGTTCAGCGGGTCTGCAAATATCCTCTTCTCCTTGATGTACGTTCCAATTACGTTTTTCGATCGCATGAATTGACCTCTCGTTCTTAAGTCATTAATTAAAACACTTTCGCCTACGGTCTATCCCTATTACGACGAGCTCAAGAAGGGCTCAGACGCTGCCAAGCGGATAACCGATAAGATCAACGAAGCCCAGCGTCGCGCCGAGAACGAGCAAACCGTTAAGAGTCTTTCTTCCCGTATCGACGACTGGAAAGGTCACCACCTCGAAAACTTTGGTGAACTTCTCCTCGACGACATCTTCACCGTTACCAAATCCGATATCGACCGCGAATACCATGTTTTCTTGTTCGAGAAGATAATCTTGTGTTGCAAGGAAATCCCCCCTGGCCAACAGAACGGGAACAAGAAGGTTGGAAAAAATAATTCCATACTGAAGAAGCAGGCCAGTACACCAACTCCCCTCAATGCTGCCGCCGCTGCCGCCACGTCGACTCCCAACCAACGAAAGAGCACCCCTCTTCTGTTGAAGGGACGCATCTTCTTGGGCAACGTTACACAAGCAGTTCCTTCGCAACCAAGGACCTCGGTTGGTACGTAACCAACTCCTAATGGTTGTATGCGTCGGACTGAACCCCTCTTGGTATAGGCCCTGGCATGACCACTCAGTATTCACTCGCTGTTTGGTGGAAGGGTGATGATGACCTCGAATATTTTACTCTTAAATGTCGTAACGAGGAGCAGATGCGCAAATGGGAAACCCAAATCAATCGCCTCATCAAGGAAGCCGCCCAGCGACGTGGTTCGGATAGGCAACTCTCTCGTCTCAACGGCAGGCCCGGCCCACCCTCCCGGGTCTCTTCCTCCACGGCCTCCGCTGGCACATCCTCAGCTTATTCTTACAACTCAACGGCTTCCTTCAGCAGTACCTCTACCGCATATACCGTGGGTTCCTCTGGCAGTTCGCAGACTCTGCGTAGCCATCCGTATGGTGGTAATGGTTATGGCAGCCATGATTCTGTCAGCTACTCAAATGGACCATCTGGTTACCCATCTCATGATCAGGACGGCTTCACAGATGAGGAAGAC
The DNA here is from genome assembly GCA_015584085.1 of Macrolepiota fuliginosa MF-IS2. Taxonomy (NCBI): domain Eukaryota; kingdom Fungi; phylum Basidiomycota; class Agaricomycetes; order Agaricales; family Agaricaceae; genus Macrolepiota; species Macrolepiota fuliginosa. The sequence goes on along the minus strand of MU151169.1, from coordinate 11,053 downwards.
TTCGAAGAGTATCCCGCTACTGCCTCAACAAGCTATACATCTTCTGGCCGCGGAACACCCGTCAACCCGAGGAAGCTCAGTGCACTCAGCATGCCTGCTGATCAATCCAACCAGTTGTACGATCAACGAACGAGAGCGTATACGGAAGATGCTAGCGGCGCGACGATGGCCCAGTGGCGAAGTCAACACCCGCATATGCCGATGCCGCCACCAGTCCAGATTCCTGCACAGTCCCCAGGTGGGATCCCTCGCACCCAGGCCAGCGCACAAGGTTTCCCCACTGATGCTGCGTATGCTGGCGCAGCACCACCGCAGAGACCGCCTTTGCGCAGTCAGTTTAGCTCGACGCGGTTGCGGACAGGACATGAGGGCGAGTATAGGAACCCCGCGCGTGCACCCACCCCGACACATAGTGCTAGCCCATATCCTCAGCGATCACAACAGCAATACATTCCCCAGGCTCCTCAGTCCAGTAGAACGAGGAGTGTGAGCCAGCCGAACGTGTATGTGCCGAAGACTGTTCCGCCGCCATTACCTACCGGTGCCGTAAACGTTTCGCATCAAGGTTGGAACGATCGTGAGCGTAGCGGAAAGCGTGGAAGTGGGTCAAGTCAGTCGACTGGTGATAGTTCGGAGTACTCCCCGAATAGCTCGTCGCCGATTACGCCGTTTGGGTCGAGTGATTCGTCGTTAGGAGGTGCGGGTGTTCCACAGGAAACGCAGGTGCCGCCTGTGAAGGTTAAGGTACACTTCCACGAGGATATCTTCGTGATTCAGGTACCAAGGGTGACGGAGTATGATGATTTGGTGGAGAAGGTCGGAAAGAAGATTAGGTTGTGTGGACCGAGGAGGGATGATGGGCCACTGAGGGTGAAGTATAGGGATGAGGATGGGGATATGGTGTCCCTTGGATCAACGGAGGATGTGCAGATGGCTTTCGAGGCGTTTAGACCTGGTGGACAGGTTACGCTGTTCGTTACATAGGGTGCTGGATCCACCAGCTCCCATATCGTGCCTGATATTCCCGGGAAGGTTACCTCGGCGCTGATTATTGTCCCCTCCCCTTTACTTCCATTTTCTTCCTCGATAATCAGTTGGGCTTCTTTTGGGATGTCACCTCTTCGCTCCTTTCGCCACTTCGTTCGTTCTGTAACCTGCAATCACTTTCATTTGTTTTCTTTTTTTCTGGCATTGTACATTCATTACATGGATCACTCATTCATCCTCTTTTTCTGCATACTCCTGGATTAATCGACAATCAGCTTTCCACGGCACCTTCCCGGCTCTGTCAGCACTTCCCACTATCATAAAACCCATACATCGTATCACCCCCCACACACCCCCCATCCACTTCATCCTCCCCCAAAAAATCCCAGCTACCGCTTTTGCGATACATTACACTACACGTCGCCGCCGCCCGTCAATCGCAACTAGTCTGCTCAAATGCATTGTATCTTCACCGATATCTCTGGACTTCCCTCCCCGTATCTGCATACCGGAGACATTGCATATATACGCGTATACATATACACCCCCCGCATACACGCATGCATTTAGCGCATCGCAGCATAAATTAGCACTCTACCCCTGCCCCTGGCCTTCGCGGCTTGCCTTGTATTATCGGCCCCCCCCTTCCCCCGCTGTCAAATACCTGTCTATATTTCCCCGCTTCCCCTCTCCCGTCTCATACTTTATCTTAGTTGCCCTGGTCCACCAATTAGTCGCTCACTGTATCTCTCCCTCCCTTCATCTCTAAAAGCCACGATCCTTCCTCTCGCTCCCCTCTATGCTTAGCCCTTTTCTTATTTTCGTATATTTGTCGACCCTCCCTTCGTTTTGTTATTTCGTTAGATATTATGACATGTGGAATTTCTTTTTTCGTCCTTTTCTTTGCCTTTTTCGTGCCTCCCGCTCCCGCTCGCGTGTTATTTCGTCTTCAACGATAACATCAGTCTGTTTGCTTGAATTTGCTCCTCTCTCTCTCTCTTCCTCTTCTTTTTTTTTTCATTATCTCTCGCTTCGGCATTTGACTGGATTATGAGCTATTGGGAACTGTTCGTATATTGGCATTTATTCGATTATGGGCATTCACTTTACACTTTCTTTTGTTAGGTATACGTGTCCTCGAGAAAGTTGGATATTGTGTAACGTCAGATCGTATAATATAGAGAAGCTTTCCGGAAAACACCTTATTGCTGATACTTGAATCGGATGCGCGAGGAGACCATGTTCCAATTCTATACCCATCGCTTGCTGACGCAGATATGAGGTTCTGTATCCTCGGCTTCTTCATGACTGTGACTCTAATGTGGGAGGAATTCAAGCCACTATCGGCGACGAGTTCGACAGCAACGCCCTCGGCACGCAAGGGTGTTGGCTTGTGGTTCAATGATTGGAACGGACACCACATCCTCCATGGCATCGCCAAAGTCAGCATTACTCCCCGCTTAATCGTCTACGATACCCTCGGCGCTTTGTTCGCTTGAAGCGTATGTGGTTCGGTAGCGGCGAGTGTGATCTAAATAAACATTTGAAACTTTTACCTTTGGTGTACTTGTATCTCACTCCAGATATAGCAAAGTTCAGGCGAAAGGCATCACGAAACCTGCTTGTTGCACATGTCCAGACCCTGATTCCTTTAGCTGAGATCAATTCCCAAGGTTCTTCAACATAGCATAGCCTATTCTGACCAAGAAAATCCCGAGTAAAGCATCTGTCAGAACTTCATATCTTGAGGGTGGAGAGTGGCTTCAGAATGCGTGTCGAAAATTTAAAATTTGAAACATATTTGGTAGCAAAGATCAGAGTTCTACAGAAGACCTGACAGATTCTATGGATGGTCCCGGTCAATTCATCACCGAAAATAATGAGCCATTCTAACGCGGCATTGACATCACTTGAGTCCTATTCTTGTTTGCGGCATCCATCAAGGCGGTTAAAGCGCATCAGGCGATATGTCACCTAGCGTGTTCAGTTCGACAGCACTGAACATGCTGTATGCTGACTTGGGCTCATCACCAGCCGCCGAATGACCATCGATGGTTTCCTGTTAGACAGACAGCTCAATGAATAAAAGAAGTGGCGATTACGCGAGGACCTACGTCGAAATAGTGCTGAACAACACTGCGAGGAGCTGTTTGGGCGCAGATTAGAGAGGTATTCAAGGACACAAGTGAACCGGCTTACTCTTGGGTGTCCTCGGTAACCGACAGCTCACTCCACTCTGGAGAATATGATACGCAACTAGACCCGACCTGTGGGTATTCCAACATACGGCATCACTGATGCTGTATTTGGGGGAAAGAAAAAGTTACCCACCACCCTGTCTGATGGGATGCGCCGAGACCCTTTCCACTATCGGCATGGAAGAACTTGGAGCACAAGAAGTTAGAACAATGTCTCATCCATAAACAGCAACCGCAAAGAACGGAAAACATACTTCGTAGAACCAGACATAGTCACGGAAATGGGGATCGTAGTCCAACTTAGAGCTGCCACCATTCGTCGCACGTCGACCCTCCATGTCTCGGCCAAAGATGTGGATGATACGATGTTGTATCTCTTCCGCGACAGAGGCGAGGTTCATGTAGTATCCGCTACCAGTGGGACACTCGACCTATTTAGGCGTTCCAGGAGCACCAATAGAGTCAGAGAATGGAGTTTGCTTTTTGCTATGTACTTTACCTGGAGATCGTCGCCATAGTACTGGTAGAAGCGCTGAAGACTTTCGATGAGGATGAAGTTGGTCGCGAGCCCTACAGGTGCAGCATGATTAGGAGGTAATACAAATATTGTCTAAATTTACTCACAAATCGGCCCCCTCCAATTCGAATTTCCGCCAAACATGCCAGAAAGCGAATCACCAGGCCAATAGGGTACCTCGTGTCGTTGTCCATGGACGTCCATACCCCAAGGTCGTTCTTTATGCAACTTCGATAACCTACACAGGAAAGCGATGATGAGACAGCAAAGATACGGGGATGACACTTACGATCGAACACCATGTTCACTCAAAAATTCATCTTCATCTAACATCTTCTCCAAAATCTTGACAAGCCTCTCTTTACTCGCTAGTGCCAATAACCTCCGCTGTTCCTTTCCAGCAACTAAGTAGAATTGATCAAATAGCTTGGTTCGAAAATCACGTAAACCCCACCTTCTATATTTGCCATATTCCTATCCGCCATTTGCGACCTATTATTGATGAACCATTCTACCCGCTTTTTGAATCCAGGGAATCGATTGAGCACAGAAGGCTCAAGAACCAGCGTTGCATACAGCGGTATCAGCCCGACCAGACTTCTGACCGGTAATTGCATACAGTGTCCATCCTCAAATTCAATCGCGTCGTAATACATGCCATCTTGTTCGCTCCAGAGACTGAATTCAGCTTCGCCTTCTTTGAACGTCATGGCATCGGCAATGAAAATAAAATGCTATCCGTTTCAAAATCCCAAGAAATTCCCGGGTGAGGAAAGAAATCGAAGGGTAAAGCAAACAAGAACCGTGATTAGCTATTGATGTCACATCGGATCTCACGAGGAGCGAGAAACAAGATACCTCGAAGAATTTAGAAGCAATGTCCTCGTACACGGGATTGTGCTTGGCCAATTCTAGGGCCATATTTAGCCTGCGAGAACCAGAAATTTGTTAGCGATACGTGGTGGCGTGGTATATATATTTTTGGGACACCAACATATTCAGGCAGTAGAATGCCATCCATGCCGTTCCGTCGGCCTGACGCAGTGTCCCACCAGTGGGAAGTTTTTCCGACCTATTGAAGACACCGATATTGTCCAATCCCAAGAAACCTCCTTCAAAGACGTTGTTTCCTCCTTGGTCCTTCCGATTGACCCACCTGAAAGGCCTATGTGAGAATACGGACGATTGTTGTTGGTAGGAACGTACCATGTGAAGTTCAGAAGTAACTTCTGGAATACACGTTCAAGGAAGGGTAGATCCTCCCGGCCGTAAAGCTTACGTTCGATCTTGAAGACCCGGAACGTTGCCCTATTGAAGATGAGCAAGACCCAAAAGAGATGAATATATGCACCAGATCACGTACCATGCGTGAACAGGAGGATTCACGTCACTGAAATTCCATTCATACGCGGGGATCTGGCCATCAGGTTTCATGTACCATTCTCGTGTCAACAGGTCCAGCTGTTTCTTTGCGAACGACGGGTCCACGACGGCCAAGGGTATGCAATGGAAGGCGGTATCCCAGGCAGCGAAGAAGGGGTATTCCCATCTATTCATCGGCATAGTGAGCATCCAAGCTAGAAACAGAGGGAAGTATCACACTTATCAGGCATCGAGAGGATGTCTTCGATATGCATGTGAGGCCATTCCTGTCGCAGGGTGTCATAAGCAGGTGATTACGATGACGCTGCGGAATAACCTACGCGATTCCTAATCCATTTCCGTTCCGGTGGGGGAGGAGGTTGGGCAGGGTCCCCTTCCAGCCACTCCTTCTGAATGAACCGATAATATTGCTTGGTCCACAACATACCACCCAACGCCTGCCTCATGACCTGCTTTAAGTCGTCACTAATGGGTCCAAACACCAAAGCATTATAGAATTCGTCCGCCTCCTGTCTACGCTCCTCGATCGCATCATCAAATAAGACTTCATCATCCAAACTGGGGTCACGACCAATTCGGGCAGGTGTGAGCTTCAACCTAACGACGGCACATCCACCATGTCCAGGGACATTGTTAAAAACGTAGTGAGCGGCTGCTTTGGTGCCTTTCTTCTCCGGGTTGACATACGACTCGGTGGGGGGGAAAGGAGTGCATGGGCCGGCCTCGGGTGATGAAGGTTCCTCTCCTCCATAGATCGAAGCTGTGCGCGAGCGGATCCTGTGCACAAAGGTCTCCTCGGGGTCTGTTTCCTTTACAGAAGGTCGGTGATCAGGTATGATATGATCATGAAACGCGTCCTTAACATACGGCGAATCATTGATTCCACCGTATAGGCGACTGAAGTTCGTCTCATTCTCTGTGAATAGGAGGTCAGGGTCTACAGAGTCAATAGACTCGTCAAAAACGTTGGTAGGTCCGACAGGAGGAGGCGAGGGCAAGCAGTACAAGTGTGTTTTGCCAAGTGTAGGATGCCGAGCAGTAACGGTATTGATGTTATCCTTACCCCGAATTGAACCCGTTAGACTAGGGATAGCCGGTTTCTCGAGTGGCCATGACCACGTATTTGGGAACCATAGTTGGGGTATAATGTGCAATGTGGCCGGGTCGGGACCGCGGTTGTAGGAGGTGATTCTGATATAGATATCATCTGGTTTTTGTTCATCCTTCGCATACTAAAGCCCAGATTCAGTCTACAAAGGAGGTCATTGAGAATGGTCGCAGCATACCTCAACGAAGACATCCCAGTAACGATCTTCATCAAATGCGTTCGAGTCCAGAATTTCGTACTCAGATACGTTCCGATCGCGACGCTGGTTCTCCGTAACCAGTTCTTCATAGGGGAACCTCCTCTGAGGGTACTTGTACAAGAATTTCATGTACGAGTGGGTCGGCGTCGAGTCGAGGTAGTAATACAACTCTTTGACATCTTCACCATGATTCCCTTGGTGTCCGGTTACACCAAATAGTCGTTCTTTGAGTATAGGGTCCCGGCCGTTCCAAAGCGACAGCGCGAAGCACAAGCGCTGGTGATTATCCGAGATACCGGCAATACCGTCTTCACCCCAACGATACGCCCTAGATCGAGCGTGTTCGTGAGGGAAATGACTCCATGCGTCTCCATTCGCAGAGTAATCCTCCCTCACAGTCGCCTGAGCCCCAATTTTGCTTTAGTGTCCAGAACCAAAAATGAGCAAAAACAGACTCACCCACTGCCGATCACTCAGATAAGGACCCCATCTCTTCCAATGTTTATCCCTCTTATCATCCTGTTGCAAACGGTATCGCTCAGCGCCCTTGTACTCAGCACCTAATTTATCCGCTAATCGCTGCCTAAAAGGGACATCCGCCTCCTCTTTCGCGTTGGCGTCCGCATCTGCATCTGCGTCCGCATCTTCATCTCCACCGGGGTTAGTAACCTTTTCCACATTTTTGGGCGACGGGTCTGATGCAGTCTTCCTCGGCGGAGGAGTTGGGGATGCTTTCGGTTTGGGAATGACAACGGTCAACCCAGATCCCTGTCCACCACCAGCAGGGTCCGCAGCAACGGAAGAGCCAGATTCCTGTGGTACCGATGATGCGGGTCGCTCTTCTCCTTGAGAGTCGTTCCCACTGAGGTCGTCACTTTGAACCCCGGTCCCGAAAATCCTCTGTTGAACTTTCCTAACACCAGAACTAGCCATTGCAGAATATCGATCGATCCCTAGGCTGTATTAGAATGTAGCTTGGAGGGAAAGAGACAATATTGTCCACGCGACTCGCGAGATAGACTGGACGATGATCAGGTCGTAGCAAGACACAATATGGCTGATTCTTGACAGATCCTTAGCCGACGCGTCCCCACCTATGACGACATCGTCACGTGGGATCTACTCATCGAAGTTGTTCACAAGTTACGTTCAGGGCTTCGTTAATATGATTACTTACACGGGCTTGGATCTGAATCCCTTGCGAGCCGGCGGCACTTTTTGTTCTTCCAAATGATAGATAATGGTGCGTGTCAACTCCAGAAGCACATAGAATTGATGCAAGTTGCTCTACAGAAGGCCAGCTGTGAGACTATATGTTTCCAACGGGGGATTTTAGAATCCTTCCCAAGTTGCCACTGTTTTGCGAAATGTACTTGCCTTTCGGATTATTAAAATAGAACACTCGTAGCACTCGCTCGGGGAACACGGGAAAACAGTACGCATACAGGTTCTCGAGCCTTCAAGGAAGCTACGTGACCGACGATCTTACCACATGCTCGGCAGCGCAGCTACAAGCCCCCCGCCCCGTTCAGAAAATCCATGTCGTTACAATTGCATTGCTTTTACCATTATGGGGAGAGGTTCGACCTATTTCTAGACAACACCGTCGCTCCCGCTCGCAGATGCTCAAATTACTACCCGCAAAAACATTCTCAGTTTGCAAGTCTTATATGAAGGTCAAAGTACAGCCTTCGGATGCTGATCGACCTCTCCTCCTCTCTCGCCTGGAAGACCAACCGAACTGCTGCTCCTAACACCTTCCTTCGAAGAATTAAACACCAGCGGTACACCAGGCGGCGGTCAGGGACATTTATTGCATCCGCTCACTGCTTCACATCTCCGCACTCTCATTGTCAACTTTCGAAACCATATATCCTGATGACCTTGATGATCAGGATCTGCTACGCTAGCCCAGTTCCACTTCACCACGGGGAGGAGACCGCATGTGGTTGGAAGAGTTCAGGCTTGTATTCGGGGTGTTCTTCTCTGGCGACCACCCCCACATTGATATCAATCAATAAGTTAAGAAGATATATTTAGAACGGTGAATTTGGAACGAGTTCAACAAAAATAACTTGGGACTATTATTTAGGATCAACACTCGGGACAACGGAACTAACAACAACCTAATAAAAGCACATCCTGACTATTGGGCTTGATACAAACGAAAGCAAAGAGCTATTAGGCAGGCAGAACGTAGCCATCCACGTGGTCCAACGTGTATTGTTGTCCAGCGTGCTCCGCATTGTTCACATCAACTGGGCTCTCCGTGTAGAAGTGGTCCGTCGCAGTACCACTCCACATCCGGTAGAGTGGGATACCCCCACACACCGAATTGGGGTACACATAACCTGTTATAGTCTCCACATGGTACCCAGGAAGGTTGAGCGGATCCGTAGACGTGTAGTAGTGGTCGGTGATATCTGGATCATACAAGCGATAGAATGGCACAGTGCCAGGGAACTGCTTGGTAAAGATACGACCTGTATCCCTTTCACGAAGGTAGCCACCGCCATTGATGAGGCTGTTTGCCTCTGCGAGACTCGTGGTATAGAAGTGATCGGAGATGGTGGGGTTCCAGAGGCGCAGCAACGGGACTGCCTCCGACGCAGGAGGACAGTTGGCCCCGGGAGCCTGTTGAGAGGTGGTCAGAGATCAGTTGGGGAGTCGTAATATAGACCGGAACTCACTGCAGTAACTGTGACAATTGCGGTGGTGGTGACGGTTGTGGTCCCAGGAGGGGGGCAAGGCACAGTAGTGGGGGTTCCAGGGAGATGAGTGATAATAGTAGTACCAGTATCCCCTCCATTCCCAGGGCCAGTGGACGACGACCCGGCGGACGTGGTGACAGGCAAGCCACTGCCACCGCCAGACCCATAGCTGGGAGGCACAGTAGTACCAAGGGCGACGGCGGCCAAGGAGAAGCTGAATAGAGAAGTACTGAAACGCAGGTTGGATGAAGCTGTTGTTGGGTAAAGTTGCTCACTCGAAGGTGCTTATATACCTAGGCGGGTCTGGCGATTCGGCATTGTCTGGAAAAAATCAGGTGCACCGCCAGCGATAACCATACATTTCGCAAGTCAGCACTAGCAGGAGTTGGGTGGCCGGTCTGGATTTGATTCCGCGCTTGGTTCAGAAGTCAGAAAAGATCCAGATTTGCAGGACACTTAACGAATCCTGGTCGGGCTAGCTCTGGTCCTATGACCTTGATTTTTGGGAACCGTCAGCTCTGAACACAAAACTGACTTCTCTACTAGGACAACCCAGTAGTTGGTGGCGCTTGGTAATTCAAATTCTGTCGGCAATGCAGAGTCACCTGGGTAGGATTCAGAGTCAATGTGTTCCCGAGTGTTCGACATGGCTCGTCAATACCCTGCAATAACTTATGAAAAATAGTACGGATGATAAATCAATGGAAATGCCTGGACGAGAGCGCAGCAACATCGGAAGTTCACACAGTTGTTGAACGAACGTTCATGATCATCTAGTGCATCTGAACACAAGCCAGTACTGTTCAGGTTGCTTGGCCCGCCGCAACATCGGAAGTTCACACAGTTGTTGAACGAACGTTCATGATCATCTAGTGCATTTGAATAACGTCGGTCATCCATTCCAGTTTCAGCATAATGGACTCACTGGATTAATTTGATCCTGTCGCGTCATCCCGCCGTATCAAAAAAACACTCTAGTCTAGCGAGGATATCTCTACAGTGCCACACCAGGCCTTGACCGATGAAGTGTATCATGAGACCCAGATACCCTATCAATATTTCATTCATTCCTTTGAGCTTCTAGGAGAGAAGAAGCACCTCAAGACACTGACATGGGAGTCTATTGCCTGGGCTATGTTATTCTGATTGAATACTGCACGCAAACGCTATAGATTACCGGTGGGTCAGACGTCCGGAAAGCGATGTCCACATGAGTTGAAGTCGGGGGTCCTGTGGCTGCGGCTAGCTGGTGGCGAAGATAGACACAAGAAGCCCATCTACACGGCCATATGACTACGGAAGGATGCTCGATAAATTCCATTGGATTTCTGCATTTAGGACTTGGATATGAGAGGAGACCGTGGGGCGTTGTATGGGCCCCGAGTTAGCGCGTTGTCGATGGGATGGAATCAGACTGACAGGGATGGGATGGTAGGTGAAATCTCTCGTGTTTGTCCTAGAAGCAAGATCATACGTATGTCGTTAGCCACAGCGCCAATCATGCAGTGTTGAGCGCCAATCATAGGGATCTAGTAAGTTTCGCTATTCAAACGCTCATCAGTGGAGCGGATTGGTGCTTCGCGGATTCTGGTGTTCGTGATTTTGATGCCATACTTCAAGTTAGTGACCGCGAAAACTTACCTACAACGATCGGCCCTTGTAAAACCCCGGTGGCCCAATACTTGGAAATGTATTGTAGGTGGAGCATTTCCGCGATATTGCCGGAGTGAACAGAATGCAATACGTCGGTGAACAGCGACGGTACGCACGTCCGACGCTGACACTGATGCACTTGGTGATTCTCGACCCCTAATGCACGCAGAGATGCGGGAAAGGAGTGCTGTACAGAGAGAACTTTTCCAGGGATCGCTCGGAGCCGAGGTAACAAGAATTACTTGATGTGCCCTGGTCAACGCCAACAAGAAGTGACCAGAAGGCTCGCCACAGCGA